>SNQJ01S0017583.1:0-14192 GCA_010110895.2 Picea sitchensis | reverse complement strand
TTCATCCTCAAGGTCCGAAACCCTACACACTCAATGAAACTGAGTCAGCAACACCTGTCTACATCAAGGTAGTAAAAACACCCTGTCCTCTAACTTAACGCATCGTAATGAAGGAAAAAGTTTTATCATCATAAAAATCCAGATCACTTGCGAGCAAGTGTCCTCAAAGAATAAGTTTGGTAAGTGCGCCAGATCGGGATGTTACATGATCTCATGTTATCAACGTATTCTTTGAGGACACTTCTGTGTAGGTGATCCAGTTATAGTACATGGTTATTTGTTTCGATCATGGATTTTTATGATGATCTTTATGGTTGTGATTTAATGGTAATTGATATATATCTATTGACAGATGATATTGACGAGTTTTCCCTAAATGTGTAGGACGCTTGATAGATTGTGGATGTCGATGGAATCAATGGACCTCCTTGGACTCTGGATTGAGTTAGAGAGTGGATTGTATTGGTTTGAGTATTTAATTTACACATATCTGACTTATGATCGATTATAGTATGATTTTATATATGGATCATTGATAGTGTTTCGTTGATGGATGTAGGTTAACGAATGCTTTCTAATCAAACTTACATAAGGAGTAAGGGGGGCATGCACATAAACTAGATATTGAGGGAGAGTTGTGGAAACATCCCTTCCACAACCTACTAGCACTCCCGTCGTGGCTTGAATTGTAGGTTAATGATTACCTAGTTCGAGAGGTCCACGATGTCGTCAAGATAGACAGGGACATTCACTCATGAGATTATAATGGGTGCATAATAAGACAGAGTCCTTATTCCTTAGAATCCCTTAGTCTCTCACAAGGTCGCCCGAATGGAGTGTTGACTCCAAGAGTTGGACAACTACCAAAACCAGTCAAAAGGTGAGTGGCACCCTTGGAGCACAAAGTTGTGTCTTGAAGGGCACGTCACGTAAGTAACACTTGATTCAATGAATATAGGTGGCCTCAAAAACCTTGAGCGAATAATTAAACCTTGTAAAATATTTAAACATTGTCTGATTTAATTAACTAATTAAAGATTGAATTATTAATTGTAAATACCAAGTGAAAGTCTAAGCCTATTGAGGAATTAAGCCTAAGTGTAGGTTCTTGTAAGGGGAGTAAAACTAAATTATTAACTAAATTAAAAGAAAAAAATAATGAGGTAAATCAATTTAAGAATTAAGTAAATGAAATAAAGCTAAATATTTGATTTAAAACACATGTGTGCAACAAAATACCAAATTGGGATTCAAGATAAGAAATGAATAAAGATGAGAGAATATGTGTACGCATAGAATGGTATCTAGATTCTAATTACCACTAGTTTAACTAGACGAAGACTCGTAATTTAACTCAAGTCATAATTAGTAAGGCGTCAGTCATTAAATGGGAATATTGGGAATAAAGAGACAACTAGGAGTGATTTAAGGAGCTCATTTGGGAAATGTGAGGGAAATTGACTTTTAACTAAGATAAAATATGGAATTTCTTGTGAAACTTGGAGAGAGAGTGACATGTGTGAGGAGGAATAATTCTAAAATTATTTAATTAAAGAGAAAATAATTGTGCATGTGGGGATGAATCAGTGAGAGAACTCCTATAAAGCAAATGGTCAAGATGGGAAGGGGACACTTTGAACTGGTTTTACTTGTGAGAGTTGGGATACCCAGCTTGGGAGAGAGTGGTGACTCTACCATGTGAGGAAATCTTGGAGCTAGAGTATTTTCTGGTTGTGCGTGCATGGCCCCTTTTCAGCTTGGGGCTCTAAGGGGGGAGAAGAGTACCCCTAGCATTGGCTAGGAGGTACGGGTGAAGTCTATCGATCAACAAGCAAGACAAGACCAAGTACGCGAAGTAAAATCCAAATTGGAGTTTGACCTCCATTACCAAACTTCATCAATCCCTTTATTTATTGAGTTATTAACTTAGATTTTCTTGTAAATAAAATTTCAAGTTTTCATTGTATTCAAGCGATCTTGATGTATTTAATTGCATATGGAATGCTTATAATAGGTTTCACCTCATTTAATCTTAAGTCAGACATGGTTCATTTCTCCTTTATAACTTAAGTCAGACATGGTTTGTTTCTCCTTTACGTATATGTAATTATGTTGAATCGGAATTTATGGAAATTTCCTTGGAAGAGTTCTTACAAGGAATCACTTAAATTCCTTTCCACCATATCGTCGTTTGAAGATTTGATCACCCTTGATCCTTACCCGGGTGTTGACCTTAATAACTAATTTTATTGATTGTTTAATTAAACCTTGGTCCTCTTAATTCCTATTACACTTGGATAAGTAAAGTCTTTTGGACATCCTTTCTTATTATTGATGTAGCCTCAATAATCTTGATTTACTAATGCTATGAAATGGACTTCTTATAGTCTTTATTTATAGATATGAAGGAGGGTGAGATTCCTTATGATTTTTTAATATGTTGTTGACTTTTTGTTTAATGGATATGCAAGTATGGTAGCCTAGAGTTTTCTTATATTGTTAGAAAGAAGTTTTGATACTTCCTTTAAACTTTAATTTGGATTTTAAATTAGCCTTTAAGTTCTCTTATATTATTTTAAATAAGATTTGTTCTTCCTTTAATTTAAATTAGAGTGATTAGGTCACCATTGATTCCTTGTTGATTTTATGTATGACTTGATCCTTTAAAAATCCCATGGTGGGGGTATGAGGGATAGCATGTGAAATATTTATTTAATTATGGGTTGATCATATTATGATTCTTTAATTAGATATTAATGAAGTTGGGAATCCTTCCATATTGAGGTTATGATTGACCCTCTAAGCTCTTTAAGGAGGGATATGATAATAGTTGGCTTCTCATTAATGGCTATTAGGAATGATGTTATTAGCCTTGTAAATGGATACGTAATGTAAAAGCGGTGGTGAATTCAAAGTATTGCGTAAGCAGATTGATTCCTTACGGGCTCTCACAATGATTATGTAATTTAGCTATTCTCTGACATACTCCTTAATGATATTCGTTAATTTAAAGAGGTATAGTTAAGCTGCATGAGATTAAGATTTTAATTACGCCTTGATTTATTATTCTTCATGAAATATCCTCTTACTCATTCACATCCATTATCGCTTGAAGATTTCTAAGTGTGATAGAACATCATGTTCTGCCATGAATAATTGATGATTATGTGAAGTTTGATGATCTAGTTGGGATTGTGGTTATGTTGGGCTATGCAATTTAGATACCTCCTTGTTCCTCAAAACAGTTGCCAGTAATGAGACCTTAAGTGGTCCAAATCAATTAGATGAATCACGGACTTGAGCGTTGCTTATGTGTCTTGGAGGTCCTAACCATGCAAGGTAGGTTGGGGTTATACTTTCTTATGTGCCTTTGGCCCTCTTACTTACATTATTTTCCAAGCCATCACTCAGTTGCTCTTCTAAGAAACCCAATTTTTTAATATGTACGCACCCTGCACCAATACTTCCCACATACATACACTTGTTGCACCACTACAACCCTCATATGTATGAATTTTGCACCACTACATCCTACGTATACTTTCAAAACTTGCAAAAAGTAAAAATTTGCAAGGAATTCATTGAGATTACGGGATATTGGGTAGTTTCCCAACTAATCCGCCTCCTATAGCCCATCACCCAACCGAATAACCATCCTTTTGTCATATAAAATGAGGTTTTGGGGTCTCATTCCACATTTAGACATAAGAACAGTGAAACTCTGTCCGTTTCACATCCCCTCCTTGCCTTGAGTAATTGCAACCCTTTTGTGAGAATTACCTCAGAATTTCCCAATTTTCCCTTTTTCCTCCATCAGAACCTATTTACTTCACAAGAATAAGGCTTAGAAGAGAAGCTATACAGAGGTGCAATTGGAGCTTGGTGAAGAGGAGCTGGAACCAAGTTCGTGGAGTAGTAGTTGACTTTGGTTGTAAGGTATAATCATTGAGTTATTAATAAAATAAGTACTTTTCCTATCCCAAATCATGGTGTATTGAATGTTTTCATTTTGTTTACGTTTTTATTCTAACATTTAACCCTAATTTGTATATGAATTGCATGCTTAAATATTTTTGTTTGTCTGTATTTGAATGCAAACCAACCTTGGGAGGAGGCGTGCAGATGGTGAATATTTCAAGCGTGAGGGGATCATCACTGAATGCGGAGTAGAGGTACAATTACCCGATCCCTCTCATCTTTGATTTTCTTGTATGAGTCTTGGGTATGTTTGGGGTAGTTAGATAAGTAGTTAACTTTTAAA
The DNA here is from genome assembly GCA_010110895.2 of Picea sitchensis. NCBI lineage: Eukaryota > Viridiplantae > Streptophyta > Pinopsida > Pinales > Pinaceae > Picea > Picea sitchensis. The sequence goes on along the minus strand of SNQJ01S0017583.1, from coordinate 9,931 downwards.
TGGTTATTGATCTTCCTACATTGTAAACCTTGGTGCAGTCATAAGCGGGTTTTTCCCGCTAGTAGTTGGGCGGGTAGTTATTTTAATATTCAATGGCATGGTTAATCAATTATTAGTATTTTTCTTCTGGTGATCGTGATGTGTTGGTTTGTGTCGTTGTTTATTATGATGATGTGTTGATTATGTGCAGCTATTAATTATGATCACGTGACACATTTAATTATGTTAATGCATTGATTATGTTTCGTTATTAGTTATGATGATGTATCGCTTCCAATACTATTAATTATGTTCTAATGATCTTACTATCCTAAAGCAAAGAAAACAAAAATATTTACAAATTGTACATTGCTATTCATTATCGTAACGAAGGAGTCGTTACAAGAATAACTAATAAATTAATATGCATGCCAAATATTTTATTTTTTATATAGTGATAAAAAAAATACTTGAAAAAGCATAAACTATTAAATATAAAAGTTTCAAGTACAATATTTCTATTTCGTAATCTATTGGATTATTCCATGAATCTCTGAAAATAATATAGAGAAAGATAATACAAATATAATGGACATTATTTCATTTATTTTAAGGATGGCTAGAGTAACCAAAAGTCAAAGAATGTTATTTTATTTTATTTCTATTTCGTAATCTATTGGATTATTCCATGAATCTCTGAAAATAATATAGAGAAAGATAATACAAATATAATGGACATTATTTCATTTATTTTAACGATGGCTAGAGTAACCAAAAGTCAAAGAATGTTATTTTTTAATAAAATAATGTATATCACATATCATTTTCAAAGAATATATTAGGGTTTTTAAACTTTAAAGAAACCCCGGACTTAGTAAATCATTTGGATTTCATGTGTGTTCCATTAAAAGAGTTAGAGTTCAATTTTATATAAATCTATCAGTCGCATAATTAAATACTCATAAGGATAATAATACGGATAAAATTTCACCTTAATTGAAATAATATTATATTTACAATCATTGATAACGAGGAAAGGTATTATTTGGATCTCGTTTTTTTAACTCAAAACGTGATACTTTGCCTCACTTATTCTCCATCATAGTTTAAAAGACGATACATTGATGGACCTACCATACAAATATATTTAAAAGGAGATGGGCTATTCCATTTCTAAACAACTTTAATTCCATGATCCCACTGCCACTCATATTGGATTATTCCATGAATCTCTAAATATAATATAGAGAAAGATAATACAAATATAATGGACATTATTTCATTTATTTTAAGGATGGCTAGAGTAACCAAAAGTCAAAGAATATTATTTTTTAATAAAATAAATCTATATCATAGATCATTTTCAAAGAATATATTAGGGTTTTTAAACTTTAAAGAAACCCCGGACTTAGTAAATCATTTGGATTTCACGTGTGTTCCATTAAAAGAGTTAGAGTTCAATTTTATATAAATCTAACAGTCGCATAAATAAATACTCATAAGGATTATAATATGGATAAGATTTCACCTTAATTGAAATAATATTATATTTACATTCATTGATAACGAGGGAAGGTATTATTTGGATCTGGTTTTTTGAACTCAAAACGTGATACTTTGCCTCACTTATTCTCCATCATAGTTTAAAAGACGACACATTGACGGACCTACCATACAAATATATTTAAAAGGAGATGGGCTATTCCATTTCTAAACAACTTTAATTCATTGATCTCACTACCACTGCCACTCATATTAAAATAGTAAATGTTTTTAAATTGTTAAATTTGTGAAAAGACATGTTTCCAAATAATATAACAACTCAATAGCTTTTGTCGTAATATAGCTTTTGTCGAGTGAAAGACGTCCATTATATTCTTATATTCTTTAAACTATAGAGTTTGGTTATGAATATTAACCATAGAACTAGTTATTAGCATGCGTTCATAAAGACATAAAAAGCATGTGTTAAAGAACTAGAGTGACTGAAAAAGAACCAAGGAAGATTTGAACCATGACTAAGATGTTTACTTTAGAGTGAAGATATGATGTAAATCATGATCAAACATTTAATTGGATGTTTGTTTATTATAGAGTGAAAGTATGATGTCATTGATGATGTAACATTTAATAGAGATGGTAAACATGTAATTTTAAGACCATATACACTACATTTGAGATCGTTAAACATTGGATAGGACTAGAATTGATTATTATTAGTATTTTATTAAAAATGGATTTTTATTATATAGTTTGATTTCACTTGGTTGTTTGGTTATTGTTGTTATCAAATAAGATAATTATGTTTTGTTTATGGTATTAAATCTATATAATTTAAAATTGATTTTATATTGTTTTTATGGTGCATGTATTCATATTAAATTGACAATTTAAAATTGAGTTTATGAACTTTTGATTAAATCATAAGAAACCTGCCATTTTTGATTTTTTTTTTCATTTTCATAATGGATTACAATTTTAACACTATCTATAAATTTTAATCAAAATCTAAGCTTCCTTAGAATAATCCATAAAATATGATCAAAATCTAGGTTTTCTTTTTTCTTTAGAGGATTGGGTATTTTCTCAAAGTAACATTTTGGGACTATAATGATGGACAATAGGGATTATTAAGTATATTAAAGATAAAAAAGGTTTAACATTAATGTTTTAATTGGGATTAATTGAAATTGGGTAATATTAACAACAATTTTGATATTTCAATTGATGATTAAAATGTTGAAGTTAGATTTCAAGGATGTCCAATGAGATTGATTAATGGTCAATTATGGGTAATGGGTAATATTTGAAAATGAAAAAAATCTTAGGACCAAGTAGTGTGTATCTTGTCACCAATTTGGATATCATCAATGTACCTACAAAGATGTATTTGATATCCCATTCAATTATGGTTTTTTCTTATAACATTGGTCAACCTACAAAGATGTATTTGATATCCCATTCAATTATGGTTTTTTCTTATAACATTGGTCAACAAGGGTAGGAGGATTTTGGATCATGGTTGGAAAAAAGAAAGGACAACTCCTAATACATTTTAATACTAGAATCAGTTGCATCTTTTCTTATAAATTGATCTCATACATTCAAGATGGTTTTCCACATAATATTTAGATAAGTCCTTCATATGCTCCATAAAATTGTCTTTGATCAATGGGATATTCATATTGGAATAAAAAATAGGTGGGTATGAAGAGGTGATTCATTTAAGTTGGGATATTTATCCCTCTTAATTGAAGACTCTCTTTTATCTTAATAGAATAGTATTAATAAACATTTTTTTTGTAGATTTTAGAGTTTATCTACTTCCAACAAGAAGAAAAAAAAGTTATGGAGATGAATAAAAATAGTAAATTTTTAAAGTAAACATTGTTACTTAAAAGAAAATAGAATATACAAACTAAATGTAACCAATCTCAAATATCCAAATTCAATTGGGAAAACAAAGATGTTGAGAGATGTAAAAACTAGATCTACATGGTGTTTTATAAATGAGATAATTCTAAATGTGCCACACCAATATGACATAAATATTTCAAATTTATTAATAAAATTAAAATAATTGATATAAAATGTAAAAACTAGAATTTCAAAAATATAACAAAGCACATAAACTCCACATATGTATGGTATTTGTTTACAAAATGAGTAATTATAATCTATAAAATCTAAAAATTATCTCTAAATTAACAATAAGTGAGAGTGGGAGGAGTAATACCCTAGTGGTTGAAATATCATGAATTTCCATATAACTTCTTATAATGAAATATGTGTATTATAATTTGAGAATTTAGTACATTTATTATTATTTTTATGATAACTATAATTAAATTTGACCCTTCTTTCATTGAATATCATAGTACTTATTATAATCAAATAATATGTATGAAAATTATTATAATGAAAATAATAATAATTAATATAAATTTTTTTTTTTTTTTTTTTTTTTTTATTATTTATTAATTTATAATTATTTAAGTGAAATATATATTTAAGATTATTTGGTTTATGACCTTCTACATTATAACATAGGATCAAAGAAAGAAAATTGACAAACCTGTAAAACTTAAGAATATTTCAATCACTTTAGCCAATAATGATAAGACTACCTTTTGTTTTAACAAATCCCCAACTCTCCGCAAGCAAGAATAAGTAATATATGAATGAAACTAATATGACAACCAAGTGTATTATTAAATACTTCAATAACGTACAAGTCTTGAAATTGCATAACATTGCTTATAAATCATCCCAAAGAAAATGACACGCAAATGACACTTAAACTCACTATGGTGACAATGTGCACTTCTCACCACATGCACATTAATGTTGCATTGGAGATTATCCTAATTTGATAGATTTTTTTGGTTAGAAATTAATCTCTTCGAATCAGTTCCAATCAGTTTTAAGGAGTTTTTTGCACATTATCTCTCTCTCTCTCTCTCTCTCTCTCTCTCTCTCTCTCTCTCTCTATATATATATATATATATATATATTAATAATCATTAATATAGTCGAACTCTGAAACTTAAAGAAATTTTAAGGTAGATATAACAATTATGTTATTGTGTTAAAAATTTGCTACATAATAATTAAAAACAAATAATGGATAACTAAAGTAAAAAAACTTAAATATGAGTTGCATTGAATTTTATTTATTATGTTGATAGGTTTCTTTTCTATTGGAATCGATGGATTAATCAAATTGTTAATTATAAAATATAATTTGATGGTGAGTAATTAAACATGTTGGCATATTCTTGTGTTTATTATTATTTGTGTGGTTTATTATTTCCCTTTTACATAATAGAATTAAGAATTTACTATGGTGGTTTATTAGAATTAAGAATTTACTATGGTGGTTTATCAATTGCATAATTGTGCAAATCCAAACAAGATTACTTAAGTTTTAACATTAACATCTTCACTATTGTTTTTTACATTTTACAGCTATGTCGTTTTTGGTTATGTCAAGTCTTGACATCGAGAGTGGGTTGGAGAAAAGTGGAAAAAACACATTTCAGCGAATTCTTTCCCCTGTGGTTACCTATAGATACGTGTCCTATGGTTTCTTTTTGCCACTTCCCATGTCGAGAAGTGGATACAAATAAATAAATATTTATGCATTCTATTGTTAGTACTTAAAAGGAATAAAATATGATTGAATTCATATGTGCATGTTGTTCCACAACTATACAATGCTTAAGGAGACCATCCCACCGGGAGAGGAGATTTGCATTGTTATTGTAACGAACCTAGTTGAATAAATGTTTAAAGATCATAAAGTAAAATTAATTAAGGAGAATAATTGTGGTTAACTAAAGTAATAATTTAATCACAAATCACATTTAATGACCTGAGAATTATAATTTAAAAGATCAATGAAAATGTTTTAAAATGGTGGCGTATGCAGAGAGGGATAGCCATGGATCTCGAGAAGATAAAACATTAAAGCATGACGAAGGATGGAGGACGGAGGGTGGTTGAAGGAGTAACTGCGTGAGTCGGTGCAGGAGGAATAGGGGAAAGGGAAAAAGTTGACGGGGGGATCATTCGAGGGGGAGGGATCCTGAGGACTGCGGATTTGCGGTGAGCAGAGAGTTTCTGGTTGTGACATTTGATCAGTTGAGGCACCGAGTTGCTGGGGGTTTTGGGAACGGGGGCCAGGATATCTGTAGATATCATGGAGCTAGGTAGTTTTCCTAGTTGGCAGGGAGGACAGTAGTTTTGGGCAGTTATTTTCTGTTTGTGGCAGGATTGATCTGTGTAGCAGGTAGCAGGAAGGCATCAACAAGGCAAGAGGCAACATAAATTAGCATCAGAACCAGGTATTTGTTAAGTTATGTATTTATTTCTTTCTTCCATGAAATCAATATTTATTGATAAATCTAAGTTACTGAAGTTGCTGATTACCAGAATCAATATTATGCTATGAAATTATTGTTTCAGTTTACGAAATGAAAACGTTTATGAAACTTAATGATGTTTTGAAATATTAGGCTGTCACATATGGTATCAGAGCGTCTTAGTTCGAAATTTGGTCCTATGGGCCAAAATCCGAAATGTTAACTCCAGCCATGCTTCAACTACAAACAAAAACGTTCAGTCTGACCCAGTACAAATGATACAGTATCCGAAAATATACTCAGGTAGTACCCCTAAGTTATCCAAGCAAATGATATCATAGATATATCACAAGTAACCAATGTAAGCAACATCCTTTAACTGGATCATGTATGATCACTACAGTTTTAGTATGAATATTCAAAGGAATGCCTTTAAAATAGGGGCAAAAAACCAGATAGTTGGAAGGATCACTTACCACAAAATGGATAACCTTAAAGCAGCATGAATAAATCTATTAAGCACGAAAAACAGAGATGATAACTTAATTTTATTTTGAGCAATACTTGTCAATGAAGTTTCGGGTAGAATAGACACCTGAAATCGATGAAAATGTCGAGGGAAGATTCTATCTAAGACTTGAAGTTGGTAAGAATTAATAACTACATGAATAAAATGCAAAAGGACATTTGCAAGACCTTGAAAAGGCCTACTTCATCTCGAACTTACCTGAAGGAGGAACTGCCAATGCGCAGTCGAGTAAAAGAAATTTAGAAGACTTGTGCCGCAAGAGAACAGCGTAAACTAGTTGCCTGTACTAACCTCAGTGAAATTATAAATAATGAAGAATCTCAGGAACCATAGACACATACAAATTTTAACCTTGCCAAGAAAGTAATTTTAACACTACGTAATGTTTTATACAACTAATCGATTATCCCGAAGGAGAGTTGTCTATTACGCGCGAGAACGGATCCCAGCCGTTGATCTCGGCAGGGACACGTGTCAACATTCTAGGGAGGCTTCGGGATTTCACCCATCGAGAATTTCAGGAGTGTAGAATCGTTGCGTCAAGGAGTCGCGATCCACGATTTCCCGATAGGATTAGAGCTGTCCAAACAGCGGGGACACGTGTCAGGTGATCCCGCATAGTCGGAGATCGGGGAATTGAAAGTCCCGTGCACATGACAACAGGAATCGCGATATCCCAATATGCGATTTCTTGACAGGTACGGGGACAGAGTGGGGACTACCAGGGTTAGAGTGGTGGACAGCTGTCGCGCCACACCGAACGATCGCAGATCGGGGTTCGTGAAAATACAAGTCCCGGAACTCATAAGTTTTGGATTCGTGAACTCGCGAACTCTGAAACTCCGATAAGGGAAAGGACCGTGGTCTTGTGGACTAGTAGGTTGCATGAGAAAGAGTTAGCCGAAGGGAGCTAAGGAGTGAAGAAAGGTACCATCGGGGATTGGGAATTGGGGATCTGTGAGGACAGCGGATCACGACGACGTAAGTGTCGATTTCTCGACGGAACAATTCCTGATAAAAGCAAGGAACCCCGATGAGATATGAGCCGTCCATTTCGAGGGACGTGCGTCAGAGAATCCCGAGGAGTTGGGGTTCGACATATCAGAGTTTCCGGAGTCGTGAAACTCTTGCACAATGGAATCGCGATTCATGATTTCCCGATACAATCAGGGCCGTCCATCTAAGGGACAGGTGGCAACCATCAAGAACCATTGGCAGTTGGCCCCATCGGAAAATCAGGAATCGGCGTATCGGGGATTTCGTGGACACGAAACCCATGCATTACGAAATCGCGATATGCGAATTCTCGACACCGTCATAGCCGTTGATCCGAGGGACGCATGTTCGAGGATCTGAAAGAGTTCGGGGTTCGACATTTCGGGTTTCCCGCATACGAAGGAATCATGACCGAAGAAGTCGTGAAATCCCAAAATGCGACGGGTCCCACAACCATAGCGTTTAAGTGGAGGACAGGTGTCACTCCATATCGGGGTTTGGATATCGGAAGGGTCTGTGATCGAGTGCATTCGAAAACACGAACCTCCAACGTGCGATTTCCCAATGGAGTTAAAGGTGCGTCATAGGACAGGTGTCGGAAGGTACAACCTTGCCGAGAGTTAACGACAGGTGGCATCAGAGATCGGAGGATCGAGGATCCTGAGGACGTAAGTCCTACACCTTTCAGTTTCGCGAAGTCCAAAATCCCGATAAGGGATAAGACTACGGTCACAAGATGAGGTTGTGTGGATCAAGAGCATATCTTAAAAGGGCTAATGCACTAGGAGCTCATCGGGGATCGGGGGATCGGGAATCCTAAGGACGTGCGCGTGTTGACATCACAAACGTCGAAACCCCGAATCCCGATAGAGTGATACAAAGCCACAGTCACGGAGGCAGGTCATATAGACCAAGGTATATCCCATAGAGATGAAGCTCACCAGAAAATCGAGAATCAGGAGTTTGTGAGAACAAGGGTTCGTGACAACGAAAGTCGCGAAACCCTGAATCCCGACAAGGAATAGGACTACGGTCACATAGGACAGGGTCACATGAACCAAAGCATAGCCAAGGGAGGGCTAAAGCTAGAAGATAGCGCATCGGCATATCGAAGATCGGGAGTCCATGAGGACAGGAGACTCTCGACATCGGACATAAGGAAACCCCAAAACTTGAAATTTTAATTGGGGAATTTTACAGTTAGGAGTAAAGGGCCATGAGCAAAACAGAAGGCAATGCATATGCAAATAACTACATACGTATGCACAGATGAATAAATTTATAAAGATAAATGAAATAAATTGAAGGCAGAACACCAAAATCTGTACAGAGCTGGAATTACAAGCAAAACATTTTTTTACAAAAGAGGAAATCACCATTCATTGCCACAGCGTAAGGACGGTTTGTGCAATTTCTTAATTAGAATAACCCCGTGTTCTTCATGAAGGTACCGAAACTATGCACAACTGGCGGACTGAATCGTACCTCTTACCATAGTTGAGGGCGAGCTCCGCAATGTGTACAGACAGGGGGTTGATTCCCAATATTTCAGAGAAATTAAACTCCAGGTCCTAGATTGTGTCAGTGGCCACCTCAATATACTTTGTTTCTGCAAAACAAATTGGAGCGTTTACATCATTAACCAGTGCTAGTGAACTACTCAGAACGACGGTGAGGATGTGAGCCATGGAAAAGGAGATTCTAGAAACCTCTGAGCAGAGCACAGGCAGATCTGTGGTGGACAAGGACTGATGCGAGGCAAGTCCCAGCGGATGAGAAAGTGGGACAGAGGAAGGACGCGTAGAGAGTTGAAAGGCTGACAGATGTAGAAATTGGGGGCTAGATACGAGGGAGCTTATGAAAGCCATACAATCATGTGGAACCCATGCGTGCACGAACCCTGGGGTAAACACTCAATTATTATATATATATAATATAAAGTGTTAAAAATAATTTAAAGTAAATTGAACAATTTAGTATCGATAATTTATATACAAATAAAGGTCATATTAGTTAAATTAATAAAAAGATAAATGGGTTGAATTAGTGTAATATGATTTTAAATTAATCATTTTAATAAGAGTAAGGTTAATCTATCTTAAGGTTAATTAATGATGTTGAGGCTGAGACAAGCGGGAAGGAGATGGCATATGCACTAGGAAGGGACGAGTGAAGCACAAGGTTAACACAGCTACAGGGAAAGGGACCCAATAATCCTTCTCGCAAGGGTAAAGAAACCAAGCTTAGACGCTTAATCCTAACCCAAACCTAGCCAATTCCCCTGATGGAGTAATGTCTGTTTACAGACAAGTAAAGAAAACTTACACCTAACCCTGTTTCTAAGTTTAAGTAGCACCAATTTGAAATGTCCTTGAACTCACCCGGACAACTTTGGGGTGATGCAGGTTAAGTTATACAAGATGGCCAGGACCCGAAGGGGTCGGGGCAGGGGAGCGTCGTCACGGGAACCACCGACACCACCCACACCATCAACACCATCAACACCACCAACACCATCAGCACCACCAACACCATCGCCCGAACTAGCCCTCATACTGCACTC
>SNQJ01S0017582.1:165983-215436 GCA_010110895.2 Picea sitchensis | reverse complement strand
TGTTAGAGGCCAGAGTCAGAGCTATATTCCAGAATAAGCTAGAACCAGAGCTATATATATCGTATTAGCTACAAAGCTAGAGGCCAGAGTCAGAGTTATATTCCATAGAAGCAGATGAAAATGCACTAATCTAGTACTTGATATCGAAGACCCAAATTGAAGACTTATTCCAAAAGAATCAACAAGTTGGAAGAGTGAAGAAGCTTCATCACTAAGTTATTGATTAGATAATTTCAGTAAGATGGAAGAGTGTAAGGTACCAGATCTATTATAATAGCTGAAAATGGAAATATTGCAGAGAATAATAGCGGAACAACACAATATATGAAACCACAACACCAGAATAATACCTTTATTGATAGGAAACAATGTTCACTTTCCTCTTCGAGGGGGAAACCTCCAATAGCGTAATGATTTATTACAATAATTCTCAACACAAAACTTCTCATACCCTTGACTCCTATTTATACTAAATCTATCTACCAAAAGAACATTTTAGAGGAATATCTTCTAGAAGTAGAAGCTTCTATTAGGTCTTCTTACATTTGACTTATTCTTCCTTATTATTAGGCCTTATTAATATTGACATTTATCACATGGAAAATATANTATACTAAATCTATCTACCAAAAGAACATTTTAGAGGAATATCTTCTAGAAGTAGAAGCTTCTATTAGGTCTTCTTACATTTGACTTATTCTTCCTTATTATTAGGCCTTATTAATATTGACATTTATCACATGGAAAATATATTATTCTACCTACATGATGAGTTAGGTAGGTTAGATCCCTAACATTCCCTCCCCCTTAAAAACACCCTTGTCCTCAAGGCTTGAGATGAGGAAATTGTTGCAGAATGGTAGATGGATCCCAGGTGGCATTTGTTGGAGTTGTATCTTTCCACTAGACTAACACTTCCTTGATGGTGCACTGATGAAGACGACACTCACATTGGTCCAAAACAACTTGTGGCTGCAACTAGATGGAGCCTTCTTCATCCAACTCGAGAAGGCTAGTTCGAGTTTGGCAATTAGTTCCAACATGGAAAACAGGATGGAGCTTAGAATGATTGGGAAAAGATAATTGATAGGCCACCTATCCCATGCGCTTGAGAACTGTATAAGGACCATAAAATTTGGGCACCAGTTTCTGACAATGGTCGGCCTTGAGTGAAGTCTGCTTATAGGGTTGAAATAGAAGAAACACCTTATCTCTTTTAGTGAATTGACGTTTAGAACGACCTTGATCTACTTGTTGCTTCATGTGATTCTTATCAATGACCAAATTCTCTTAGAGAGTACGAAGAATAGCTTCCCGAACTGTAATATTTTGGTAAACCGCCTAGACCTTCGAGACACCAGGCATGTATGAGAGAAATGAAGGTTAATTTTGGCCATATACTGCTTCAAAAGGAGTCATGCAAGTAGTTGTATGGTAAGAAGTGGTGTACCACCATTCAACTAGTGGTAACCATTGAGCCTATTGATTTTGTATTTCAGATGCAAAACACCTCAAATATGTTTCCAAACACTTGTTGGCAACTTCAATTTGACCATCAGTCTAGGGATGATAGGCAATGCTTAGATGCAATTAGGTGCCCTGTAGCTTGAACGATTCTTGCCAAAAATTGCTAGTGAAAATGGCATCTCGATCAGAAACAATAGAATGAGGCATGCCATGAAGCTTGAAGACATCATCCATGAAAAGTTTAGCCATAGTGGGGGCGGCAAATGGGTATTAAAGAGCACATAAATGAGCATACTTGGAAAGACAATCAACTACCACCATGATTACTGACTTATTCCCTGATTTAGGTAAGCCAACAATGAAATCCATAGAGATATCCATCCAAATAGAGGGTGGAATCGAAAGCGGTTGTAGTGTGTCAGGGGATTTGACTGTTTCTCCCTTGTTACATTGAAAAACATCATATTATGCCACAAAAGTGTGAATGTTTTGTTTCATACCATCCTAGAAAAAAGAACGTTTGACTCAGTCATATGTTTTGGTACACCATGAGTGCCCAACTATGGGTGTAGCATGAAGCTCAGAAAACACCATGGATTTAAGTTGTGACTATTTACTTAAATACAGACGACCTTTGTAGAAAATCTCATCATTGTGTCAAGAGTACCCTAGAGAAACTGGAGGATAGGCTTGCAATTGTTGGATCAAACGTGAAATTTTGGGATCTTGCAACCATTCTTGGCGAACAACTTGGAGCCAATCTGGTACAATGAAGGAGAGGGAAAAAAGGGACCCTTCATCTTCATATTTTCTTGAAAGAGTGTCATCAACCACATTTTCTTTTCCTTTCTTATAAATGATCTCATAATCATATCCAAATAGCTTAGTCACCCATTTTGTTTTTCTCTGGGGATGAAGGACTTGCTCCAGAAAATACGTGAGTATTTGATGATCGGTCTTAATTTGGAAGCGTTTCCCCAATATATAAGGGTGCCAGAGATCCACTGCATGCATAATTGATTGGCCCAAATGTCGCTCTGACAATTATTTGTTGGTAAAGGCCAAATACCGACTATATTTCGTAAGGACTGCTTCAATTCCTCTCCCAGAAGCATCACATTCTAGGACAAAGGTCTTCATGAAATTAGGAAGGGCCAGGATAGGAGTGGTGCACATAGCCGCCTTCAAGGCTTGAAAGGCTTGATCAGCTGCAGGAGTCCAAGTGAAAGAATTCTTTTTAAGGAGAGCAGTGAGAGGCGCCACAATCTTTCCATAATTCTTAATAAACTTGTGATAATAGCCTGTTAAACCTAGAAAACCACGCAATCTTTTGAGAGTCTAGGGGAGAGGCCAATGTTGCATAGCTTCAATCTTCTTAAGATCCACCCTGACACCTACCTTGCCAAAATATGGCCCAAGTACTCGACTTATGAAGCTCCAAAAGCACATTTAGATTGTTTGAGGAATAGTTGGTGTTGGGAGAGTAGATGAAGAAATTGATCCACATGAGCAAGATAGGTTGTCCAGGTTTTACTATAGATGAGAATATCATCAAATAAAACTAAGACAAAATGACAGAGAAAAGGATAGAAGACATGATTCATGAGGCTTTGGAAAGTGAAGGGAGCATTACACAATTCAAAGGGAATGACCAAGAACTCATAGTGGCCCTCATGAGTTCGAAATGCAGTCTTAGGAATGTCTACCTCTTTCATACATATCTGGTGGTAACCAAAATGAAGATCAAGTTTAGTAAAGAATTGGGCACCACTTAGTTCATCCAAAAGATCATCAATGACAGGAATGAGAAATTTATCTTTGATGGTGAGTTTGTTTAGGGATTAGAAGTCAGAACACATGTGATAAGATACTTATTTCTTAGGTACCATGACCACAGGAGAAGAATAGGGGCTCGTACTAGGACAGATAATGCATACGAAAAGCAATTCTTGAACAATTTTCTCAATTTCATTTTTTTGGGCAAAGGGTTGACGATAGGGAAAAACATTGGGAGGAAGTTTGTCAAGGACGAGGGGAATGGAATGATCATGAACACCACAGAAAGGAGGAAGTCCCTAGGGAGTGGGAAAAACAACTTGATGTTTGTAGAGGATGGATTGGAGGTCAAGCGACACAGAGGGTGTCTTAGTGGCATGAATGGAATGGAGTTGTGCAATAATGATAGAATGATCTTTTTTGAGGAGATTTTCCATGCGATGGGAACTGATGATCTCAGAGAAACCTGTTGTGATGCCTTGGAACGTATACTATTGGCCCTCCTAGTTGAATTGCATGGTTAATTTCTTAAAGTACATGAGAATGGGACCCAGAGTCCTTAACCATTCGACACCCAACACAATGTCACAACCACCCATGTCGATAGCAAACATATGAGATTTCATGTGGTACTGACCAATTTGGAGACACACATTTTCACAACGCCCCCCACATTTCATGGACCCACCATTAGAAATCATGATTTGAAAGTTGTTGACTTCTCGGATATAGCAATTAGTTTCTTGGGCAATGCGGCGATGAATAAAATTATGGGTGCTTCCACTGGAAACAAGGATGATGACCTTCCAATGCTTAATGTAACCAATTAGTTTGATGGTTTGGGGAGCAGAGAAGTCAGTGAGATCATTCAAGGAAATGGCGGGTTCAACTTCTCGAGGGTTGGAAGGTGGAGTCATGTCAGTGGGTTTAGGTGACTCGGCCACAGGGGGAGCCTCGACATCTTATTTAGAAACATCCTCAGAGATGGCCATAAAAATATTTTGTCCGTTACACTTGTGCCTGGGAAAATATTTGTCATCACAATTATAACAAAGGCCCTTGAGTTGGTGTTCAACCATTTCTACCCGGGTCAATTTCTGGATCTTTAGTGGAGTGGAAGGAGGAGTGGGAGTGATTGGTTTAGGGTGAGGAATGAAGGAGGATTTTATGGTTTGAGAAGAGACAACTTGTTGTGCTTCCTTAGGTATTTTAGTAGCTTCCACCCAAATTTGAGGGAGATCCATGAGGATGTGAGCACAAATATCATCCTTGAGGCCACTGATAAAGCATTCTCGAAAAAAATCTGCAGACATGCCCTCTATGTGGAAAGCCAGTCGCTAAAAAACAACTATAAAGTATTCCACTGTGCCAGATTGTTTCAACTTTATCAAACGACCTAAATAGTTGATGTCAGCGTGAAATCGTTCATAAAGTTCTACAACAAATTGTGTCCAAGACACATACCCTTGGCGGATATTTTTCCTCCATTGCCACCATTCATTGCCAACGTTCCAGATCTAGACGGAGAACACCATACCTTAGTTTGGCCAACTCATCAGTAATTTCGTACAAAGAGAAATAGTGTTCCATTTGAGTGAACCAACTTGTGGGATCCAAGCCATCAAATTTGTTCACCTCCACACAAGGGGGACGCAAGTCTCGCGGAAAGTGGTGGGGAGGAAAAGCGGTGGATTGGGAAGATTCGGGACCTTCAAGGTTATAAGGTGTGGAATAAGAGAAATGATCTAGGGTGGGCTTAACTAAGGTGGTCAAAGTGTGAACTGCGTCCTGGAATTGCTGACAAGTGGCAATCGATTGAGTGATGGATGTGAGAAGTGATTCGAGCAAAGTAAGCTAGGAGTTGGTGTTACCAATATTGGACATAGTGTAAGAGATATCACTCTGGGTTTGGTCATGAGCTTTGTCCAAGGTGGTGAGACATTGTTCCCAATATTGGTTGTGAGTGTGGGCTATGGGGATGGGACAGGGGGGAAAGTGGGATCACATATAAATGAGTTACTGGTGATTGGTACCACTATGATCAATGCAAATAGAGGAATTCAATGGGATAGATGCCTAGTAGGGGTGTCATGTCCATGGGAAAAAAAATTTGATGGAAAATGATAGGTATGACTGCGATCAAGACGAAGAGAGGAATCCAATGGGATAGGTCTCAAATAATGGTGCCGGCAGGATCCTGCGGAGTTATACTTCAATCTGAATAATACCGATGTGACGAAATGACCAAATGCTTAACGAGAATAAATGTGTAGGAATTTTGCAACCAGAATGCAGGAGGTACAGTTGGACGAAAATAGATCTTGTCTGTTTTGTTTCTGTGTCCGTCCCAAGGGTTAGGATATTTAGGGTTTCTACAGACAAGGGTTTTCCCTATGCTATAGCTCTCTGATAAACGTGCGGGGTCGAACAATAGTACTTGGCCCTATATCTCAGAGCACCAACTAAGGAGGCTAGATTGTGCCCTTAGTCGTACTACCCGACTACCCAGGTACTAGAGAGTATCTTCCCGAGTGTTGTTCTTGGTGGCACTATAGTAGTCAGGTGATCAATTGGTTGATCTACGAAGGGCTTTAGGATATCTAGGTCGATCTGTATACATGTGTTGTCTGATGTGCTACCACTCGAAGGGGTACCAACAAGGGTTACAAGAGTGGCCAACAATGTGCACTTAAGTACCACTTGTAGTTCCCATGTGTATGCTTCCCCGACTACAGATTTATGCGTCGAGAGACACATATTTGTAGCTTTAAGACGTTGAAATACATCTCTACCCTGAAAAAAAATAACCCACATTTTTCTGCCAAGGAAAGTGCTCGGATACCACTTGTAAGGTACCATATCTATTATAATAGCCAAAAACATAAATATTGCAGAGAATAACAATGGAACAACACAATAGATGAAACCACAACACCATGATAATACCTTTATTGATAGGAAACAATGTTCACTTGCCTCTTCGAGGGGGAATCCTCCAGCAGAGCAACGCTCTATTACAATAATTCTCAACACAAAACTTCTCATACCCTCGACTACTATTTATACTAAATCTATCTACCAAAAGAAAATTCTAGAGGAAGATCTTCTTGAAGTGGAAGATTCTATTAGGTATTCTTACATTTGACTTATTCTTCCTTACTATTAGGCCTTATTAATATTGATCGTTATTACATGGAAAATATATTATTCTACCTATGTGAGGGGTTAGGGAGGTTAGGTCCCTAACAAAGAGTGAGCTAGAGTTATCATCACTAAGTTGTTGAGTATCTATACTTTTGGAGGTCCAAAAGTTCTTTAGTGGAAAGGTGTGATCTAGGAGGATTCAGAATACTCATAGAGGTCCAGGAGGATCCAGAAATCTCACAGAGGTCCCATGGGATCCATAAATACTACAAAATTGACCATCTCAAATTGTCTTGAAAATGACATCATTTCATATATTTCGTCTCTAGATTTCCAATGACGCAAACGATTCGTCAAACAGAGCTCATATGCAAAAGTTACGGGCAATCAAAGTTTGGTCAAAACATGCAAAATAGAGGTGCCATGTGGAACCACCAGAGGATGACATGTGACACACGTCCATACAACAGGATGATGTCAACAACTGAGTTGACATACTCAGTCAACAACGGATTTGGATCCAAGTGGTCGAGTTATTCGTTGACATGTGGCATTGGTTAGCCAATGAGAGGCTTCCATGTGGCAACCCCTCATTGGTGAATAATGATTTGGTTGTTTAAAATTTTGGGGGCTCAACAAGAATTGACCTCGTGACCTCTGTGAGAACCAAAGCCTTAACATAGCTCTCTATACCATCACACCATGAGTTGGGTCTTAAATCATATATGATAAGTAATATATTTATGTTTATGTATTGTATTGAATGGGGGAGAAAAAGGGTTGAGGCCAACCCCAATCCCAACCCCAGCTCTTGGTCATTTTATATACCTTACGACCAACAAATAAGACCTGAAGGGATTAACACTTATTGGCGTGGGAGTTTGTATGGAACATATATTATATATATTACATTATAATGTAACCAAATAACCAACCAACGAATGTATCCGTAGACCCACTATATATAACCATAAATTTAATGCATGGAAAGGAATAGAACCCCTACCCCGCCAAACTTACCAAGTGGTTCTAACCAACTCACCCATGGCTCCAGATTTAGTGGAGATGTCGTTAAATTTAGCAAATAAGTTGCTGATAAATTTGGGAGGTGGTTTGGAGAACCTAGCTATATAATGTGCATGAATCCCAACGTTGCACACAGTCTAAGGACACACATCCCTATGTGCACACATTCTAAGATTGCACAGATTTCGAGGAAAGGAAGTGTAATATCCCTCGGTAGAGACCCAGTTGTAATTATGAATTGTAAACATATTTGATAGGCTGGTGAGTCGAGTTATAATAAGCTAGGAGGCTTATGTGGTGATTAGGACAGAGAGCCTGGGATGCTAAGGCCAAGAGCTTGTTTTGTATATGTAATTATGCAAAATCATTAATAAAAATATACACATCATTGCATGTAGACCAACCACGAAGAAAGAGTGATGGGGGACTAAGCTTCCACAAGGCTTGGCAAGCGAGGGGGATAAGTGTTTGGGCCTAGGGGCTAAGCTAGGGGGCTTACCTCTAAAGGAATAATATTTTAATATTAATTCCTGAAGGCTAAGGTGGACATGTTGAGTGTTGTCCTAAGTTGCTGGAAAAAGAACGCATGCTAAGTAGAGTGCATGCGACTGCAGGAAGATAGGTGTCAACCTAGGCGCATGCAATTATAGCTGGGAAAGCCAACACTGTTGGTTTCGCTTACCATTTTGTCATCCTCCTCCTGAGTTCGTTGGGATCGGGGGACGTCTGAACCAATTTTTCCTATGTGTTTGCATTTGCATACCCGTGCACAATGAAGGAAACCCTCATGGGAAGGTGGTTCGTTCTGTCCATTCTTCCATCCGGGATTCGGAACCCGAAACCTCTGTGATCGACCTCTACATTGTTTCCTGGTCACGCATCCTGAACTCAATGGGAAAACTCGTGGTCTGATCCACCGTCTATCCTATTTTCTCTATGATCAACCTCTGCATTGATTTCTTGTCACACACCTTGACACCAGTGGCAAACCCGTGGACTGAGCCGTGTCTTTTGTGAAGCCTGAACATTCTGTAAATGTCTATGTCGTGTGTGTTATAACTGTGGGTTGTTGTGTCCATGCAGGTCCTTGGATGAGTGTGGCTTGTTGTCGTCGTATGTTCCTTGTTGAGCCTTGCAGTTGTCCTCCTTGTGCTAGAACAAAGTTGAAGAATAAGGTTGTCAGGCCCGTGTGCAACACTCTCTCTAGGTGAGAGAAGTGGATGTGGTTAAAGAAGCAGGTTGTCAAACCTGTGAGCGACTCTCTCCAGGTGAGAGAGTGTGCGGAGGAAACGAGAACTCCTGGAAGAGGTCCTGTAGTTGCCACAGAGCTCGGAGAATTCTGGTTCGGCCTGTTGCTAAAGCCCAAGGCAAGGAGGGTTTAGCAGCCAAAGGCCTGTCCAGTGTGACAGTGAAGGTGTATACTCCTGGGGTGGGATAGGCATGTGGGGATTGAGAGTCTGTGAGTAGTGGGCATAAGTGGCTCCTGGGAGAGAATCGATCCTCATAAACTGTGTGTCTTCCTGTTGACCTTGCCTACCCTAGGATTCCCTTGCCCAGTAGAGCTTAGTCCCAGCTCCGGGGTGACCTACTGTTGAGAGTGATGAGCAACGCGGTCTATGGCTCGGAGGTTCATGGAAGTTCTGCACGCATTTGGTGGTGTTATTCTAGTTGAAATATAAGTATAATTTATCTGCTTAATTTTATGTTATGCATAATGCTGGAATGTTATCATGTGTTCCGTTGCATGTATGAATTGTTGTTAATTCTATTTAAATTTGAATGGTAACAATAAATCTATGTTAAAATGTGTTAATTTGATTTAATGCATATTATATTTATATGTGAATATTCTGCAGTAGTGGCATTGCCCGGTCTCTGTGGAAGGCTAGGGATGCTACAGTTTGGTATCGTAGCTAAGTCAGAGCTGAGTAGTGGCATTGCCCAGGCTTGTTGATGGCTGGGGATGTTACAAATTGGTATCAAAGCATGGTTACAACACTAAGCCTGGATGGTCCATGTTAGTGGCTAACGAGACAAAGATTTTAGAGTGAATTGTTGTCGAAAGGGATAAAATTCAAGGTTCAGAATGTCTCTGGGTGCAAGGAGTGTGTCGACAGAGTCTTTGACTCAAAAAGATCGGGAGAAATAGATTGAGTTTTCTCGTAAAGGGACACGAATATTTGTTGCAAGGAGTGCACAGATCCGAAATTCGACTAAGTGTTGAAGCAACCCTCTAAGGAGAAAGGGGTTTGAGAAACGAAGCCCTGGAG
Organism: Picea sitchensis; assembly: GCA_010110895.2. Lineage (NCBI taxonomy): Eukaryota > Viridiplantae > Streptophyta > Pinopsida > Pinales > Pinaceae > Picea > Picea sitchensis. The sequence goes on along the minus strand of SNQJ01S0017582.1, from coordinate 205,753 downwards.
GAGTAGCGGTATCGTAAAAATGCAACTTACGTGGTATTTGGCCACAAGGAGAGAGATCATAACACTGGTGGTGTTGGGACCATAGGATCTTTTTGGAAGGAAGGGAAAGCCTTTATGACCATCAGATTTGGAGAAGGTGTAGAAGGGTTATCCTGGAAGCCCTTCAGACTTCGCAACTTCGGTGAAGTTGATGCAAACTAAGAGAAAAGTCAAAGCCCGAAACTCTGAAGTCCAGAGGAGAGATCTACACCGTAGATCTGGGGAGAAGTCTTACTGTTAGATCAAACCAAGAGCGAAAGATAAAGAGGTTCGTAATTTCAGATTTCAGAATATTGGAAGGAAGCAAGCGTAAGAACTTCCGAAGTCCGAAACTCCAAAGTGACATGGCATGGTGATGTCACTTGGTTTGACGTGGACACATGGGTTGTGCGCCCCATGTCAGTGGGTTTTTAACCCATAGAAGTTTGAAATTCCATTTGGAACATGACGCGTTTCACCCATCTGAATGGGCCATGTATCATTCACTAGTATTCCTCCTTGTGGCACCCTGTATGAGCAGGGTTAGTGGGGCCCGAGGTTATGTAACGTAGTTAAAGGTCGGAGGAACCACGATGGAATTGATCACGATACATCAAGATCAATGGCCAGAAGACATTGCGGGGACCCAAGTTGCATGGAAGCTAATTCTCCAAGGTGGTCCCGCAATCCAAACCATGGTTTCATCGAGGGGTTATGTGCCAACATCAGAAGAATTGCGGGATGAAAGGTGGGTTACTCCAAAACCATTGTTACATGCCCCCGCAATTGGGAAAACTTTAAGCGATGTAACATAATGACGTCACAAAAGGTGATTGGGAATGTTTGGAGATTAACAGTTCGGAATGTGCTGATGCACAAAATCCTGAAGCTCTGAAGTCCCGAAGCTTTGATGACAGAAGTTCCACAGTGAGTGTTAGCCGTTGGACGCTGAGTAGACGTGGATCATTGATCCACCCTACTTCACGAGTTCGGTAATTCGGAACTCTGAGAGATTGTTGTGTTGTGATTCGAAAACTTCCAAAGATGAAGTCCCGAGTAAGCACCTATTGATCTAGCGCTTGATCACGGCCCGTGGTCGCGTGGGTCAGGGGCTGAGAGAACAGGGGCTAGTGCTCGAAAACTTTGTTAAAGAAGGGAAAATGGTTAGGAAGGAAGCAGGTGGGTTTCGTCTAGTTCGAACTCGCATCAAAAGAATACTTAAGACCTGGAACTTTGTGATAGGTTCCAGCAAAGATCTAAGATCCATTAGCTCAGAGAAAAGAGATCGTTGTACAATAAGTGCATCAAAGAAGAAGCGCAAGTTTTAAAGGATCGTAGCTTTCTGCTCAAGGCTCAAAATTGAGCAAGGAAGCTGTGATTGGGAAGGTCTCGAAAAGAGGAATCCATATGTAATGGTTACATTAAAACATAAAAAGTGCTAGAGATGTCTTCAGATAGAAGAAAGAAGGTGAGAGAGAGACTTCTTGGTCTTTAGACAAATTTTCATTGTAATGTGTCTGTGAAAGAGAAGAATTGTAATGATGTTTTTTTTTCTAAAATGAATAGAACAAAGAAAATTGATCCAATTGTACAATGTTGATATTGTTTCATAGTTTATTGTTATTATGTGTTTTGTGAATGTATGATTTTCTTGGTGAGTGAATGAGTTTGCGAAGAAATTGAATAAGTTTCAAGTGTTCTCTTATGTAAGATATGCAAGGAATGCATACTGAGTGAAAGGAGTGTGCGTGAGAGAGTCTTTTTCGACTCGAAGCTCAGAAGAGATAGCGTAGAACTTTTGTATGTAGAGTGTGCATATCAAGCGCAAGGAGTGCATATAGAGGGAACTTGTTTTAAGTTCGAAGGGCTCAAGAAGACGAGCGTAAAGTGTGCCATGAGGGCACCAGAAAGTCTTTTGGAAGACGCATAAGGGCTGAGTCCCTTTGAGACTGAGTAAGTTAAAATATTAGGGAGAAACAATGCAAGTTTGCATGTAGAGCACAAGTGTGCACTAGGGTGAAGTTAACATTTCATTAACAGAAGCTCGGGAGGGAAAACAACGTCGAAGCCTTCGAAATATGTGAAATCATTCAAGTTAGGGAGGAAGTCAAGTCCAGAAGAATTGATGCCAATATATTTGGCAATAAGTCATTGAGAACCTAAACGGACAGTAGGAATCCTTGGAGGGAGAAGCACCGATAGCCGTGCGTCATTAGATCAAAATAAACTACGAGGAGGATAATGTTGGGAGTCATTCAACACTCGAAATCTCAAGAGAGGTAGCGAACCGTCGCTCTCAAGGAAGATCGAACCATTGATTCCTTTCATCGGGAAATCAGAAACTGGGAGTTGGGAGAACGGAGGAAGTTGCTCTCGAAAATCCTGAAACGTGAACATCTGATTTGCAAGGAGAGATCTAGAACATTGAATCATGACGAGTGTGAGTCGTTGATCTGACGCAGTTGAATTTCCTGAAGTCGGAAGTTGGAAAGGGGAAGAGAACTGTTTTCTGATTTTGTGAACTGCGAAGTCTCGATTCACGAGAAAAGATCCACACCGTTGGATTATGAGGAGCTATGAGTCGTTGGATCTGACTAACGTGGATTTCAGAAAAATATAGATCGGAAGAAAAGAGGGGAACTATTTTTCGAAACCACGAAACGCGAATTGTCAATTCGCGAGGAACTGATTTGGACCGTCGAACCCGGAAATCTATGGACCTTTGATCTAAGGTGAACAAGGTTCGGAAGTTCAGACCTCAGGAGAAAGGAGGAGAGATAATCCTCGAATTTCGTAAAGGGTAAAGTCCCGTAGCGCTCGGAAGCTGGGCCCCAGGTCATAGCTAGAGGTCACGTCGGTGGAAGTTAAAAGAAGAGCTAGCACGCGCTAGACTCTTATTTCGAATTTTATGGATAGAGAGAGTTGAGGGTGACTCATATCGAAACACCTGGTACGCGAAATCCCAAAACGCCTTTTGGATATGTGCGTGGTCATAGCCGGTGGTCACATAGAGGAAGCTTGTTCCCACTGCTAGTTCTCACGGGTGAGGTTTTGCACAAGGCCTGCGGATTTGTTTTGTGGAGGTTCTAGTAGGGACCTAAAGAGTTGCCCTAGCTCCGAGAGTTGAACATCCATTGACCGTGAGGTCAGCAGACCTCGTTGAGGTGGGGGCACTACATCGAAAGTGCTCAGTGCAGGAATAATCATGCACAGTGATCACAGTGGGAGCACAAGAAGATTCCGGAATCCAGGAAGAATTGAATACTTCTGGAATCAACAAGAAATTTTTTTATAGGGAAAAAGAAGTTGCTGCAATTTTTGTGGCAGCAAGTATGTTATGGCTCGTTGGGTCAGCCGGAGGAAAGAATGTTTGTATGTTTGCAAGTGTTGTTGGTGATGTTGTTGCATAAGGAAGGAAGCAACATAGGGCTGAAGTGCTCGTTATAAGTTTGATAAAAGAAGCATGAAATCTTCTACTGCCATCAGATATTCAGGTAGTATAAACATTTATTAATGGAAGTCATGCAGGTATGAGTTTTAATCACTCTTTTTGCATAATTGTTGAAAGGAAATTTTGGTAAGAATTTCCTCAGCCAGATTTATTTTATAAAATCACATGATTATATTATTGAATGCATACCACTGGATGTGGTAAAGGCTAGAGGCATGTATTAGTTCAAAGCTTTTTAGCTTCTGAATGCACACACTGACATAGTATAATGTCATGTTAATTTGGTTATGGGGGAATAACCAAAGAATTAAAGATAAGAACTGGTTATAGGAATAAATGCTAGTAAGCTAGTCACGTATGAGACCAGGACCTGGTTGGATATGGAAATGTATGGATATGGAAAGGTTATGAGCCACATAGGTACTAAAAACTTCCTACTTTTAAATAAAACTTGGGCTGCAACCTTTTTTCTAACACTAATGAACACCACGAAATTATATTCTTGGTGTAGAGTTTGGTTCAAAAAGGAAGGCATCCAATTAATTGGGAAGACAATAGGAAGTGTGTGGAGAATGTGTCAACACATTGGCCAGAATTCCAACTTATGGATGGTGAGATCCATGACTAAGATAAAGAGCATTATGTAATTCAATGCAGGGTGCACTGAATAAGAATGCATTGAGAATTGCACTCATGCATAGTAAGTGATAGAATTGTATACTAAATGCAATGGTTGAATGTGTTTTGTAAGTACATGCATATATATTATTGCATGGAAATAATTGTTACTAACAACTGAAATGTTGTTAACTCATGAAGTTGAGGACATTTCAGGGAGGTGTTAGACATTGCAATAGGAAAGTTGCAAGTCAAGTAGTCACATGAGCATTGACTACAGGAAATTTTCTTGTTCAGAAAAATAAACAATGAACTTACATATATTACTGTGAACATGCATATGCATAGAATGACGAGTCGTTCTAGTTTAGTAATTGTTGGGTAATTGTGATTGAATTGCTAAGTGCAGGAAATTCTAAGACCACTGCATAAGATTTTGTACATATTGCAATTGAATTATGATGTACAAGAAATACTGAAAAAATGTTGGTAGTATGCAAGATGAAGTCTTGCAGGAAAATGGTATGCAGTTTGGTTCCTGTGGAAAATCACAAGGATGACTGCATTCATAATATGGCAACAACCAAGATGAATTATGAAATAGAATTTCATGTTTTGGGGGAAAAAATTGAATTCCCTTTTGAACTAAGTTGGAGTTCCTAAATGAATTCTTTTATGTTTTCTCATGATAACTGCATGTGGGTGATGCATATGAGATGATGTTGATAAAAGTTAGAATGTTGACTACAAAGAGTAGCTTGGGAAGATGTTGATTAGAGACCTTTGAGGGCAGTTGGAACTCCTCAAGCCATGGTACTCTAAGACTTCCAGTCCAGCCTGTTGCTGAAGCCCAAGGAAAGGGAGGTGTAGCAACGGATGGATTGTGTGACAGTGAAGGTGTACACTCCTGGGGTGGGACAGGCATGTGGGGAATGAGAGACCGATGGTTGGAGTGTTGCTGGGGTTTGGATGGTTGGAGTGCTATTGAGGTTTGATACCTTGGCCTAGACCATGTTGATATGGAAGTCTTCTCAATCAAAAGATAAGTATCAATTCTTTATTCATTGTATTCTATGTATCTCGTAATTCGTATACATGTTATAATGTTATTAGAATTTCCTGTATATATATTGCATCTATGTTCTAATGTGGCTTCTGAATGAATAGGTGTACGAGTAGAGTGTTTACGTCTGTGGAGTCATAGCACTGCTAATATTTTATCAATGGATGGAACATCGTGGATCTACAACCATTCAATGCTTTCAATGAGGTTTAATTGAAGCATGTAACAATGAACAATAAGTTGAATGCTTTCCTGAAGCAACTCTATGGAATAGAGCAATTGAGTTTCAACTGTAGTATGGATACCAGAATTGGTACTTGAAAGTAAAGCACCAGGTGGATAATGGGCTTCCAATAGCTAAAGCTTGGAGCTTTTGAAGAATTTTTGAATTATATATGTATAAACAAGTTGCACTGAGGACAGTGCAAAAATAAGGGGAGGGGATTGTAATATCCCCCGGTAGAGCCCCAGTTGTAATTATGAATTGTTAGGCTAGTGAGCCGAGTTATAATAAGCTATGAGGCTTATGTGGTGATTAGGCCAGAGAGCCTAGGATGCTAAGGCCAAGAGCCTATTTTGTATATGTAATTATGCAAAATCATTAATAAAAATATACACATCGTTGCGTGTAGACTGACCACAAAGAAAGAGTGATGGGGGACTAAGCTTCCACAGGGCTGGGCAAGGGAGGGGGCTAAGTGTTTGGGCCTAGAGGCTAAGCTAGGGGGCTTACCTCTAAAGGAATAATAATTCCTGAAGGCTAAGGTGGACATGTTGAGTGTTGTCCTAAGTTCCTGGAAAATGAACGTATGCTAAGTGGAGTGCATGCGACTGCAGGAAGACATGTGTCAACCAGGGCGCATGCAGTTATAGCTGGGAAAGCCAATGTTGTTGGGTTCACTTCCCATTTTGTCATCCTTCACCTGAGTTCGCTGGGATCAGGGGACGTCTGAACGGGTTTTGCCTATGCGTCTGCATTTGCATACTTGCACACAACAAAGGAAACCCTCACGGGAAGGTGGTTCGTTCTGTCGATTCTTCCATCCCGGAGTCGGAACCCGAAACCTCTGTGATCGACCTCTACATTGTTTCCTGGTCATGCATCCTGAACTCAATGGGAAAACCCGTGGTCTGATCCGCCGTCTATCATGTTTTCTCTATGATCGACCTCTGTGTTGATTCCTTGTCACGCACACTGAAACCAGTGGAAAATCCGTGGACTGAGCCACGTCTTTTGTGAATCCTGAACATTCCGTAAATGTCTATGTTGTGTGTGTTATAATTGTGGGCTATTGTGGCCATGCAGTTCCTTGGCTAAGGGTGGCTTGCTGCCGTCGTCTGTTCCTTGCTGAGCCTTGAAGTTGTCCTCCTTGTGCTGGAACATAGTTGAAGAAGCAAGTTGTCAGGCCTGTGTGCAACACTCTTTCCAGGTGAGAGAGGTGGTTGTGGTTGAAGAAGCAGGTTGTCAGACCTGTGAGTAAATCTCTCCAGGTGAGAGAGTGCGCGGAGGAAATGAGAACTCCTTGAAGGGGTCATGTAGCTGCCACAGAGCTCGGAGAATTCTGGTCCGACCTGTTGCTAAAGCTCAAGGCAAGGGAGGTTTAGCCGCCGAAGGAATGTCCAGTGTGACAGTGAAGGTGTATACTCCTGGGGTGAGACAAGCATGTGGGGAATGAGAGTTTGTGAGTAGTGGGCATAAGTGGCTCCTGGGAGAGAATCCATCCTCATAAACTGTGTGTCTTTCTGTTGACCTTCCCTAGCCTAGGATTCCCTTGCCCGATGGAGCTTAGTCCCAGCTTGGGGATGACCTACTGCTAAGAGTGATGAGCAGTGTGGTCTATGGCTTGGAGGTTCATGGAAGGTCTGCACGTATTTGGTGGTGTTATTCTAGTTGAAAGATAAGTATAATTTATTTTCTTAATTTTATGTTATGCATAATGCTGGAATGTTATCATGTGTTCCGTTGCATGTATGAATTGTTGTTAATTCTATTTAAATTTGAATGGTAACAATAACTCTATGTTAAAATGTGTTAATTTGATTTAATGCATATTTGATTTATATGTGAATATTCCACAGTAGTGGCATTGCCCGGTCTCTGCGGAAGGTCGGGGATGCTACAGTTTGGTATCGCAGCTAAGTCAGAGCTGAGTAGTGGCATTGCCCAGGCCTGTTAATGGTTGGGGATGTTACAGGAATGGGCATGTATTTCGAGACTATATGGATTGTACGAAAGTATGTGCAAGTACAACTTAATTTTGTATTGCACTATAAAGCGTGCCAAATGGTACCTTGACGGAATTGCAAGTGTTTTATGTCCAAATTGCACGATTTTTCACAAGGATCATGAACATGAGGTATGTTTTGTGATTTGAGGTCGTATGTAAAAATTTGTACTCAATTTGTTATTTATGAGTATTTAATGCATTGTTTTGCGTGCCTAGAGGCACATAATTGAGTTAGTTTGGAAAGTGGTAGACTTTATAGTTAAAAGTTTCATAATTTCACAAGGATTTCAATTATGACCTCTTTTTTTGTATGTGAGTAGCGAATTTTAAGAGAATGCATTAAATTGGCACATGTGAGCCATGTTACGTGTGTTTTTGGTATTTAATTTTGAAGATTATGGGTTTTTTGGATAAAAAATACATCATCAAATTTTTGCAATCACCTCAATAGATCCTAGAAATTATGTAGAAACAAGTTATATACTGTATGTATATATTTTCAAGAATAAGTGGTGTCTAAAGATTTTCGGATCAAACATCGTGGGTGTCCTTTTGAATGCTCATTGTTCTGCGTGCTACATCTCTGCTAGTTGCTAGTTGTAAAGTGAGGTCAATTGTTTTTCTGTCCTCTGGTTGCCACACTGAGAAGGGGGTTGCATTGTGTAGTGACCTGTGTGCTGGTTGAAAGAACATTCAACAAGTCATAGACCAGTGGGATCATAAACAGAGGCATCAAATGACAAAAGTGTCAAATGCTAAGTTCAAGGTGGAGAAGTTTAATGGCAAGAATAACTTCGAGCTATGGAAGCTCAAGATGCACAATTTGTTGGTGCAACAAAGGTTTCACAAAGCATTAGCGGGCAAGGAAAAGAGACCGATGGATATGACAAATGAGGAATGGAAGATCTGGATTTGATAGTTCTCTGTACCATTCGTTTGTGTTTGGAAAATGATGTTTTGTTTAACATCGTTGGAGAGGAGACAACAACATGCTTATGGAACAGAATGGAAAGACTTTACATGACAAAATCCTTGATGAACAAAATCTACTTGAAGAGATAGTTGTATAGCTTACAGATGCAAGAAGGTATGAAAATTGCAGATCATTTAAATTTTTTCAATACTCTAATTGTGTGCCAATTAGCTAGTATGGATGTCAAAATCAACAATGAAGACAAGACAATAACATTTTTTTGTTCATTGCCCGAATCTCAGGATCGCTTAATCACTTCTATTAGCTTTATCACAACAAACACCCTTGATTATGATTTCGTTGTGGGAGCCTTGTTGTTTGAGGAGATGTGGAGGGAATCTAGTTCAAAAACCTCCACATCGGAAGAAATGGTGTCTAGAGGCCAATTTATAGAAAGATGGGAGGATTCAAGTGAAACATCTAGGTCTAAGTCAAAAGGCAGAAAGGGTAAGCAAAGATGCTAGTACTATAACAAATTAGGGCATCTCAAGAAATATTGTTGGAAAAGGAGAGAATCTGAAGATGACTCCAAAAAGGAAGCAAATCCGGTTGAATCAAGTTCATGTATGGTTGATGAAGTTTTATCTATTTGTAGTATCTCATAATATTAAGAAGAATGGTTGTTATATTTCGGTGCTTCCCATCACATGTGTTCACATAGAAGTTGGTTTTCATCTTACCAATATATAGATGACGGTGTTGTTTTTATGGGACATGATATTTCTTGTAAAACTATTGGGTTGGGAGCATTAAGATTAAGATGTTTGATGGTATTGTAATATTGTTAACATACGTTAGACATGTACGAGAACTTAAAAAGAATTTGATTTCTTTGGGAGTTTTGGATTTTGGTGGGTATAAATATACAGGTCAAGGTGGAGCACTAAAAGTGTCCAAGGAAAGTTTGGTGGTAGTGAAGGCTACAAAGATTGAGAACCTTCACAAATTAAAAGAGAGTATTGAAATAAGTAAAGAAGTGGTGGTATCTACAGAAGCAAGTGCATATACTTGTTTATGGCGGACTGGGCTATATGAGAAAGAAGAGGCTGTAGGTACTAGTAAACTGTAAGTTACTTCCAAACTTACAATCTTTGAATTTATGCAAGTTTTATATCTCTGTTGGTTATGGTGATGAAGTTAAGGGATGTAGATTGTGGGATCCTATTTCCCACAAAATCATCATTAGCAGAGATATGTACATGGAACAATTAGAAGTTGTTCATAATCGCAAAGGGAGATTTTTTTGCAAGCTCAATGAATTATTGTATGGCCTAAAGGTACTCAGGCAATTGACAAGATGTTTGATTTCTTCATGGTGAGCCAAATGTTTTCAAGAAATGACTATAACCATTTTGTTTATGGTACATTCGTTATCTTGATGTTATTTGTTGATGATATACTTGTTGCAAGCCAAAGCATGATTGAGATCAGCAGGTTAAATGCTCAGTTGGACATGACATTTCAGATAAAGGATCGAGGAGCAACAAAACAAATCTTGGGCATAGAAGTACACCGAGACAAGAATAATGGTAAGTTGTGGTTATCACAACAAAATTCTATGGAAAAGATACTGACGAGGTTCAATATGAACTTTGTGAAACCGGTAAATTTCACTTTAGTTTTCCATTATAAGCTTTCTTCAAGTTTAGGTCCTAGTATTAAGGAAGAAAAGAATTGTATATCTCGTATATTGTATGCCAGTGCAGTAGGAAGGTTGATGTTTGCGACGGAATGTACTAGACTAGATATTCCACATGTAGTTGGTGTTGTCGATGGACACATGGCAAATCCAGGGAAAGAGCATTGGGAATGGGTGCTTCGATATCTTAGAGGCACGAATATCACCTACAGTGGTTGTAGTGTTTTAGTATGTGGTTATGTTGGTAGAGATTTTGTTGGTATGTGGGACAAGAGGATATCTACTTCAGGTTATGTCTCGCAGGAATGAAAGGATCTATTGGGCATCGTTTTGTAAGACAGGTTACTGATGGAGGTGGAGTGGTCCATACTTGAGCAAATTGTGTAGACATGCTCATGAAACGAGTATTATTAGAGAAACTGCGGTGGTATTTGGCTTCTATTGGCCTGCAGAAAATGTAATAAATGAACCTGGCTAGGTAATCAGGTAAATTGTTGTCAAGGTGGAGATTATTGAATCAATGACAATAAATTCCAGCGGTTTTGGAGATTTTGCGGGAGTTCAAACTGGATCTTAATAGATTAACCCAAAATATGGTGCAACAATAAATGGATCAGTTTCATGTAATGATTATAATATGTAGCACATAAAGGTAGGTAGGAGTCATGGGCAGTAAGCCTGTTGCTGGGTATTGTAATCTCCTATTTTTGCTCAATCAGAATACTGATTGCCATTGCCCCGTGGATGTTTCCCTGCTAAGGGTTTTACCACATAAAAACACTATGTATCTTGTGTGATTTAGTGTGTTTGCAATTGATCTCTTGTTTTCTGCTGTAAATTTTTTTCTTTGTGAGTTTGCGGGCTCAACTGCAACTCTGTCTGTGACCTTTTTTTAAATTATTATTTCTCACATAAAATTGAAACTTATTAACATTTTGGACAGGCCACTCTTTGTAGATACATCGTCCCCTAACCTCTAGGTATTTTGTAAGTCTTTTCCTTTGCAAGCAAAGCATCAATAGAATGACTAAACTAAGAAACTCTTGACAGACCATGCCAAGAAGGCCTTTGACATGCTTATTTAAACGCTGCCATAATCACTATTAAGAGATAGAGATTGGCAATACATGATGTAGCCACCATACCTGACCAGCCATAAAATCAAATATCACTTTAATTAGAACAAAAACAGTCGTGAATGCCTCATTTCGCACTGAATGGTGTTCTCAAGGTGATAACACCAACAGGGTTAGGCAAAGATGTCTCAATCCTCAATCCAATCTGAAAGACACTTACTCCTCGCAACAAAACACACAGAAACTCAATTCTACCATCCTGGTTAAATCATTCTCCAACTTTATAGATAGCTCTTGTATCAATCGAAAGCCAAAGAATTAATGGTAGTTCCAACTTAAGAGGTTTCAGATGGCCTCAATATCTGCAAATCATAAGATCAAAGGGACCAATAATGTTGAGGGTATGTTTGCATTTCTCTGGCCAATGCACAAGTCAATTCCTCTGCACGTTCATCCTGACCCCCAGCAAAATTGTAAACTCTGAAAGATAACTGAAAAGCCCTCCATAGCATCTGCAAGCATCTTCGCAACCCACTATCATCATGTGCAGCCATCATGTCACCAACTCCCCTACTTGGAGCTGCTTTGGTTGCCTTGCTCTCCTGTCCAAAAATATAAATACAAATCAACCACTTATTAAGCTTTATTGTCTAGCAAATATAAGCAGAAAGCCTTTTAGCAGACTGTATACTATTTGATTGTTAAATATATCTTGACTTTGGAGTAAGACAACTGATTTCTAAACAAGATTTGATATCCGTCACTGACCTCCAATGCTAAAGCTATACAGCTAGAAGAAACATCAACCATTGATTCCTTGATGCGAATAAGTACATTGAAATCAAAGAAGATCTTATGTCTCTCGAAGCGTTTTGATTCTTCATCCTTAATGCTCTCCAATGCCTCCACTTCCACCTTGATCTGCAGAGGATTTAACTCCATAAATATATTGATTCAACTAAGTTGCATACAATGTTGCTGTAGACGGGAAATTAGAGAATTTAATTTTTCTGAAATCAATCTTTCATATTGTAATAAGATACAATATTGATAGCCTAAGGGAGTAGCCGAATCTGTTGTTGCCAATATTGTTGGGCATTTGACTAATTCCATATCAGTAAGTGCCTGATTGGAATCCCCTAACGCAGTAGTCAAGAAAAAATGAAATCTTCATTCTTTACCTTGTCCAACTAGCACACGACTTCAAGAATATTGTTTCCTAGGTTTGACGCCAGGGTTGAAACCTGGGAATTCTATTTTCATGAAACCAACTTCTCACACTAACAAGATAACAAGATTTACAATTAACAAAAACGAAATTTGCTTCATTTACCTTGTCAAAGTAGCACGTGACCTTATCAAGTTGCCGAGACAAAGGAGCTACAACCTGCCAAGTATTAAGACGATCTGCTATGGAACTTAATTTTGAATAAAGTGTTGCTGCAGCTCGAACTACTTCCAGCTTTTTGGTTGGGAAATTTTCAAACCTTGCCAAAACCTATGCATAACTGAACGTGGTCAACAATCTCCGAGAGGAGGACAACTTTCGAAAGTCTTGAAAACTTAAATTATCATTTTAGAGTCTGAAATGTTGTTTTGTTGTTCAAACCAATTCTATCTATTCATTCAATCTACTCCACCTGGGTTTCGTCTGTCAAGTCCTCAAGGTGGAGTTCAACATAGTGGTGAAACTTCAATAATTCATCCATATTTCTGGTTTCAAAACATTCTATAGCGTGCTTCATCTCCATAATTGGGGTCGCAAACTGCTGTACATCTTTTTGTATTTGCCGAAAATAAGATGACCTGTATTGGAAATAGAAACCATTTCACATTGTGGGATTTTGGTTATGATTTTTTTTAAATCAGAGAGTATTTCTCCACAAAGTGCAGTGAAATACATTCCTGTGTGTCTATAGCGCACACACTTGAAAAGACAATTTGACTTCTAAGATAAGGGAACAACATTGCAAAAGAAAGGAAGAATGTTGACCTTCTAGTTATTTCTGCAAGGGCTTCAGCCATGCCTTGGGTGCTGTTATTACTGCCACCACTAATCGATTTTCTGCGAGTTTGTGATGATTTGCCTGTTTGGCCAACCCCCTCGACTTTACCCTTCAAAACTCTATAGAGGTTACCCATCTGACTTGATCTCTTCAACTTTGTATTTGATCTCCTTGGGCGCAAGGCTTTGCTAGCATTCAAAGGGGGTGGAGGTGGAGGCGGAGGCGTGGCCACCATCATGGGTGGAGGCAGAGGTGGAGGCAGGGGAAGAGATTTAGCTAGCACAGGTGGAGGTGGAGGCAGGGGAAGAGATTTAGCTGGCACCATAGGTGGAGGTGGAGGTGGAGGTGGAGGCTGGGGAAGAGACTTAGCTGGCACCATAGGTGGAGGTGGAGGTGGAGGTGGAGGTGGAGTTGACACAATGTATCGAGGTGGAAAGATCGGTTTTGTGGAAGTATTGTTATTGGAATTGTCACTTCCTTGAAAAATGTTTGTAATTGTTTTTAGTGGTTTCCTACTTTTACCAACTGGATTGCTAAGCTTGGAAATTTGAACTCCACATTTGGAGTTAGGATTCTCACAGGTAGACAAGTTAACATCATTACTCATCTTTTCAGAATTGCTGGGTTGTTCTCTCTGCATCTTGTCCAGATTAGTTGTCAAAGAATGTTTAGGTACACGATCTTTGGTGCTAATATTGGCAGGAAGGTCCTTGAAATAAGTTGGATGTGAGCTACCAGTAACCAGATTTCTTCGAAGCCAAATTAGAGGTGGAATGAAAGCTTTCACAAAAATGCTGGGCTTCACTGAAGTTTGGATGCTCTCTGGCAAAACTGATGTAGGGGTAAGGGGAGCCTGGCTATAAACTTTGCTCTCTAGATTTAAATCAGTCGAAGAATCGGCACTTTCCAGAGGCTGTGAGGATTCTGAAGAGTCTGAAATCTCATAGGTTGCTGCACTCTGGCATTCATCATCCTCTGTCATCTCAAGGACGTTCCTTGCCCTCCTACTTATATCATCCAGCGTCTCAAAAATCTTTTGACCTGTGCATCAAAATCAATAAAATTTTGAATGTAAATCCAAAAAAAAAAATTAAGAATAACTTTTCGCTCCATGTGTCAACAGGCAAAACTCTGTGGATTTGGGGCAAGTAGCCTACTTAGCTGTTCCATATTGGAAGCGTCTTCAGATGGCTTTCGCTTGTGGCATTGACTTGTTTTGTTCTTAGAATCAGTTCTCTTCAGAGCACCAGTGGAAGCGGCAGACGCTGAAGAATGTTCCTGTCCATTGTGGCTTGCATCATTTGCCCTTTTATCTTCAATAAAGGCACCATCCTTATGAGCAAATGAGTCTACCCAGGTGTCTTCCATAGCTCGAAGTGTCTTGTAAAATTGTTGCAATCTCTGCACACCATCAGGATGTTTTAAAATGATATATTTACAATGCTGAAGATCATTCAATCAAGATCTAATACCAAGACAAAGAACAACATAAAGACCTGGAAAATAGGCTTCTGATCTCCCTCTGAGGACACAAATGAGAAAGTTGAAGGTACTTTCCCTGGAGATAACTTTTGAAGTGCTTCCATGGTGCTGGATAATAACTACAATAAACAAATCGACAGGGGTTGTGATAAAAATCAATATATTCTTATTGGAAACCAGTTACAATTCTTCTAATCAAGATAAAAATCAAAATTACAGTACTGTAACAAAATGTCAAGCCAAGTCCAAGCAACCATAGCTCCAAAATATCTAGAGACTAATGCTAAAATTTACTTGTTTGGCACAGGACAGTACCAATATACCTCATCTAAATCTGCTGACGCATTGGAAGGTACGAGCTTTAAGGCCTCCTGTAAACTGAATACCCGTTTTCGGAGCTCAGAAATCACAAGAAGGCCTCCAACCCAACCATAACCACCAACTCTTTCACTGTCCAAGCTTTGTAGTTGTGACATGTTCATGCTTAACCTGGTCCGCAGTGGCAAGTCCCGTGGGGCTATTGCCTGCAATAAGTAAAAACTATTATAGCAGATCAGGGAAAAGGGGCATATAGTTTCTTTCTACAAACAATGCCTTGGTAGCAAACGTGAAAGGAATGACACACTGGACAGTATACAAGCTTGAAGAAACAAATAACTGCCTTCAGGACTCTTCCTAGAATAGCACAGTATACAAGCAACAAATAACTGTCTCCAAGACTCTTTATCCTCCAAGTAATGGTAAGTATCAAGAGATTTTACTGTTGCACAGCTTCTCAAGGTGGACGTCTTTCACTTTTTTTTAATAGATTGCAAAGAAGCAGGCATCAAACCTACACCCAGCAGGGCTGCGGAGATCCTTACAACAATGAAAGAAAACAATGGAGCACAGGGAATGGGAAAGCTGTCTCCAAGAATGCTCTTAAGAGTCAAGACATTGAAACAGGCAGAGAGCTGGGTTGGCACAGACCCTGCAAACCTCCATGAGAACAGGAGTGCCTAACAAGCATAGAGACATGTTTAATCCCCGAGCTTTTGCCATCTCCCCCAAAAAAGACACAGATAGGCAAGAGTTTAAATCTTATGAGGCGTCAGACTGAGCCTAGAGCTCCTTATGATGTGGGTAGGGTGTCACCATAAAATTCAAGTAGATAATTTCAACTCAAATAAATAAGAAAATGGATTAAGGGGATTTTTCTCCTTAAACAAAAATTGCTAGAATTAAGCATCAAGGCAGTCCAAATTCAAATTTCAATATATACAGTTCATGATGGATAGGAACAAATACCCACAACTGAAAAAAGACAGTTATCCTTAACCTGAATTGAACCAAGGCATGATGTATATCAGTTATAGAAACCCTAGACCTGAATTGAACTGGGGTCTGTATCAAAACCTCATTTCAGAAATACTAAATTCGCATTGTATATAGATTTAGGATAATGAGCTACCTGGAGGGCATTGGTGCCCAAGAGTTCTTTCAGCCTCTTTCCGCTCTCGGTTATGCTCACCTCCAATGCCATCCTCTTACGGACTGATTCTTCCATTGCCTGCTCACCAAACTAAATTTAAATTTTATACCCAGCAACAAATACCATACACATTTTTGCTCTGATAAAAACAGCCGAAGTCACAGACCCACCTGATCGTAAACTCTATCCAATGCTGCAGATATGGTGCTACGAAGCTCCTCAAGCTTTTTTTCCTGATCCTCTCCAATCTCCTGTCAAACAAAAACACTTATGAGAGCAATGAAAGGGCCAGAGGAGATATATATATATATATATATATATATATGAAAAGAATATATATACATGATTACCTGCCAAATGGCTAGAAGCTCTGCATGACGGTCATCAACAGTGAGTGAGTTTACATCACAGAGCTTTGGAGGGGATTCACTACTCCCTGCCTCAAACTTAACACCACCAACTTCTTTTCGTTATATGTTTAAATATTTTCCTGAAAACAGTGAAAAGAATTATGAGAGTGAGAATTGTGTTACCTTGTATTGGAGGAAATTGTTGTGATAGTAACTGGGGATTTTCATGCCTACCCAACAGTCATATTCTCCTCGTTTAAGATAGAATTTGAAAACGACCAATATGAACTGGAATTGAGGCTGGAAAACCGGAAGTCGGATTGGAAATTGGACCCCGCCGCTCCTTTGATTTGAAAAGCACTTAAACTCCATAGGAATGAAATGAGGATAAAATAGATTCAATTATTTCTGATCACTGTGGGATTTTTGAATCTATTCATATTTTATCTGACCCAATGTCTTTTATTTCTGATCACTGTGTGGGATTTTTGAATCTACATTCATATTTTTTCTGACCGAATGTCTTTTACTTAAAATGGAACGTTCGAGAACGACAAAAGTTCAATAGGATAAAGATCCATCAAAGTCTGGCTACTTGTAGTTTGAATTATGAGCAACCTTTAGTCTCAGAGTACAGATTGTCGTGCAGGATAATCCAAAGATGAGGACATCACGTTCTGATTAAAAACAAAAAGGATTACGTGCACCTTCTCCTCCATTGGAATTTGAGGGTACAATTTTTCGTTGGAATGATTGCAAAACCTTCACTGCAATATACATTCTATATTCGCGTGTATTATGCATTCAGTCAAGTGAGGTATTCAACATTGCCTAAGTAACATGGTTATGTATGGAATTTAAATTTTATTCTCTGATTTTTTCGGAAGAAATACATGTTCTTAAATACAATGAAAATGAAAATAGAACATAACATTAAAATATATAGAATGAAGAGAATAAATTAATGTATATGTAATTTTTTTTAAAGAAATTATGTGAGATGATATTTTTTAGTTCATAATTTTATTTTGATTTATGGTTTAATATGATATTTGAATTTAAAAAAAGATTGAATTGATAAAAAAAATTATACTTTCATAGCAATTTAATATGAAACAAGTTAATGACCCAAGACCCAAAACCGGGAGTGAAATCCCCCACTTATAGATCACCATTAAGTTATTTTAGGTGGCTTGGTTTTCCTTTTCAATATGAAACAAGTTAATGACCGACCCACAGACATGTACGGCCAGTGAAATCCCCCCCTTATAGATGACCATTAAGTTATTTTAGGTGGCATGGTTTTCCTTGAATAACAAGGATGGGTCAACTTGCATTTGCATATAGAAACAAATGGTGACTTTCCTTGGTACTAATTGACAAGTAAGTTATGATAGTTTTTCCACCTTTAGAAAAAAGAAAAACAAGAAGCAATCCAATAGTAAATATATTCATTCATTACAAAGTTATAACATCATTACAACTAATCCATATTCAACAAAACCATTTAAGGAAAGAGTTGTCTTTCTCTTTATTTATTAAAATATAAAATGCAGGTACTGAGAACTTATCTATTACAAAGCTTGACTTGGACTATAGAGGTCTCTATTCGAGATCACTAAACTTGCTTGAACAAGATAAAGAGGAATTTTACTGAGTGAAAGCTCATGTATGATACCTAGTCAAGTTCACCCTCTCATATTCAGATACAAGGTCCTCTCCATCATCTAGAGTACATCTCTCGAGCTCCTCCGTAGTAACAACCCTTCCACAATATAGTTATTATTTCTAAATGATAACTTACCTAACTAATATTTGTTAGGATTAGTTGATCTTCTTTTCTCTTTTTCAACATTAATATATAAACTCAAGATCTCAATGGAAATGGAAAAAGTAAAAAATGCTCTGCCTCTCTAAAACCCTAAGCTCCAACATATTTCTTTCACTTGGATCCCTCAGGGGGGTTCGACCCCCCTCCCCACACTCTTTCTCCCAATGATGGAATGATGGAGGCCATGGCTTGCACTCGAGTCTTCAGATCGACCCTTCGCACTCTCAAACTCATGTCGAAACTGATGATGGTACAAACCCTTCCTTAGATGAATGCATGGAAGACCCTCCAAAGATCAACACCGATTTTCCCAAATGCAAGCCTAGACAATGTATTATGAAAGAAACTATGATGCCCAAGTAAGAAATATGCACGAAGCATGTGAGAAACTATGTGCAGTTCATGAAGGACCACATGATCAATGGTAAGTTTTTGGGCATTTGCCCCTTGGAGTGATATTTGGTTGCATGGATAAACTCGTGTTGGAAAACCCAAGATCGTTTTGAGCTCAAACTTGGTTCTAAGGGTTTCTTCACAACTATCTTTCAAAATCAAGTGGATTGGGAAAGAATTTTTGAAAATGGATCATTATTTCTTCTGTTGAGCTAGTCTGCATCTCTTCTATTGGACTGAGAAATTCAATCCTAACAAGGAAGAATTTACTTATGCTCTAGTTTGGGTTCATCTCTATTTTCTCCCTCATAATACTGGGATTAGGAAATAATGGTGGGCATAGGTAACACGCTAAGAACATATGTCAAATTGACGAAAGCTACTAAACAAGGCCGCTACACCACCTATGCTCGGATATGCATCTAAATGAATATCTCTGTCCCCATCCCTAAATCAATTTTTCTCAGCTACCATGAATCGGACTTGATCCAAACCCTTGACTATGAATTCATTTCCTTTTTCTATCGACATTGTCATGAGCATGGAGATCTCTTTAAAGATTGTCCTTTGCTCAATCCACCCAAGATTACCAAGCCTGATCCTGAAAATGATGAGGAGGGTTTCACCAAAGTAGCCAATCAACATAGATCAGGAAAAAAACCGATTCCCTCGGTCCCCTCTAAAAGTATGGAAACCAAAAATAGTTTTAAGATAATTAGATCTACCCCTAAGACCCTCCCTTTTAATCCGCAACCAACTCCCTCTCCTAGCAATCCCAAGGCTCATAAATCCTCTGATCCTTCCCATGACCATGAAGACCCTAAGAATCCTAAAACCTCAACCTCTCCCTCTAACCCACTGCCCCTTGAAGATGTTGTCAATAATCTAGAGGAGGAGGAAGGCACCGATCTGGAGCTAAATGATATGGAATTGGAAGGTATTGATGTGCAAGGTATTTTGGATGCATGTTGTAGAAAGGACATGAAATCAATCCCCCCAGAGCACATCCAACACGACCATAGAGATATTTACAAAGAACGAAAAGATCCAGTTGGTGCCAACCTTTCATTTGGCTCCAATCTGATGCTTGGAATCCAAACAAGCAAGCTCAAGCCCAAGAAGGATCATCGTGAGGACAAGCATCGAGGGAGAAAATCCAATATGCAACTTTTACAATAAATAAGAGATATTTTGGTTAATTCAGGCCTAAATTCTTTGATCATAGATTCCTACCAACCATCCCCAAGTTTTCAATGAAATTAGTCTCTTGGAATTTCAGAGGAATAAATGGCAAGAGCAAATAGTGGCTCTTACGGAATAAGATATGTACATAATCACCTAATATTTTTCTGCTTCAAGAAACAAAATGCTCAAGTTTATCTTTAGCTAGTATTCTCCTAAAAGTATGGAAAAATGGCCTCTCCATGGCTCTAGAATCTAGAGAATCTATAGGGGGGGTAGAAATTCTTTTGAAATCGACCACGGTCCTTCTAGATAAAAAAATTTCTACTCCCAAAAGCTTAACCGCTCACTTTAGACCAATTGGATCTGAAGCCACATGTTTCATCACAAATTTATATGGAGCACAACAACTTAATGAAAAATACAATATTTTGCATTCATTACAACATATTTCCAATCAACACTGGATTATGGGAGGTCTTTTCAATATCATAACCTCCCTTAAAGAAAAAAGGGGGGATCCACGAACTCGAGTTAGACAATGAAACTTTCAATGCCTTCATCCAAAGCCAAAAATGGGTTGATATTGTGACCATCAATGGCCTACACACTTGGAATAATTACAGAGGAGGATCCCAATAAATTGCTTGTCGGTTAGACATATTTTTGGTTTCTAAATCTTTAATGCTATCAGGTCAGCATATGGAGGCCAATATTCTTCCAGTTGTCGGTCCTGATCATTGACCCATTTGTCTCAATTTGGATGTTTAGGGTTCTCCTCTTAAAAGACCCTTCAGATTTGAAATTTTTTGGCTCTCCCATCTGGATTTCTAGAAAAATATTGAAACTTGGTGAGATGAGGATGGGGTGATGCATGGCTTCTTAATGTATCACTTTCAACACCATCTCAAAAATATCAAGTAGCAACTCAAATCTTGGAACAAATTAATCTTTGGTAACATTTTTCAAGACACATATGTTGGGATATAAGATGGAAAACATCCAACAACAATTCATTATGCATGGTAGATCGAAATATCTTGCCAAACAAGAAAAAAATCTCTCTTCCCAAATAGAAGACGGGAGAAATTAGGAGGAAATCCTATGGAGACAAAAATATTGAGCTTAGTGGCTCAAGGAGGGTGAGCGTAACACCCATTTTTTTCATTGATCAATGATTCAATGAAGGCATGCCAACCGCATTGCACATCTCACTTCTGCTCAAGGTAACAATCTCACATATCATTATGATATTGAGCAAGAACTGATATCCTTTTTTCAGTTCTTATTAACCGAACCCACCCATGATCGGTCTACTAAAATCCAATCCATCACTCAACAGATTCCCCATCCAATAACTGCTAACCAAAATGCTAGCCTTATGAGATCTATCTCCTTGGAAGAAGTTGAAGCAATTGTTATTAATATGGTAGTTGGGAAGTCTCCAATCATGGATGGCTTCACCATTGACTTCTTCCACCACTGTTGGTCGGTGATAAAAAATAATGTATGGGCTCTTGTTGTTGAATCTAAAAAAGTCTTGGGTATTGTTCTTGTGTTAAACACTGCCTTCCTGACCCTGATCCCTAAAGAGGAGAAAACATCTGACCCTAAAAATTTTGGACCCATTTCCCTTTGTAATGTCATCTGTAAAATCATAACCAAAGTCATCGACATTCATCTGAAACCATTGATGCTTCTCTTGATACCTCAGAACAATCCGACTATGTAGAAGATAGACAAATCCTAGACAATATCATCCTGGCCCATGAGGTGGTTCACTCCCTGAAAACCACCAAATCCATAGGAATGTTGATCAAGCTTGATATGTCGAAAGATTTTGATAAACTTAGTTGGAAATACATCTATGAGGTCATCTTATCCTTTGGCTTCCATCCTTCCTGGGTCAACTGGACCATGAATATCATCTCATCTGCCTTCTTTTCCATCTTGATTAATGGTTCCCCCTCACCTCCTTCTTTTCCTTATAGAGGCATCTGTCAAGGGGATCGCCTTTCACCCTTCATCTTCATCCTCACAGCTGAAGGCCTTGGTCGTTGTCTCAAGGATGTTGTCATTTCACATAGACTTCGGGGGATCTTTCTTCACTCCTCCAACTCTCCTCTCTCACATAACCAATTTGTGGATGACACTATGTTGATGGGCATTCCCTCCACCCGACAAGCAATATCTTAAAAAAAAATCTTGGATGATTTTATGGAAGCTTCAAGTATCTCCATCAATCATCTGGAATCACAAATTTTCTTCTTCAACACGTCTCTCTCTATCCAATTTCACGCTTCCCGCATTATTGGATTCTCTAGGAGCTTCCTTCCGTCCAAATACCTTGGGGTACCCCTTCTTGACTCTACAATCTGAAATTGTTCTTGGGAAGATCTTCTCTATTGGATTGACAATCAACTTTCCAGCTAGACCTGTTGTCCCCTAAACATTACTATTAGACTCATCCTCCTCAAATATGTCCTTAAATACATTCCCCTCTATCTCTTTTCCACCCTCGTTTCCCCTAAGTGAATCCTAAAATCCTTCAGATCTCTTCAGAGGAACTTTTTTAGTAGGGAGCCAACACCATTAGGAAATGGGAACTGGTAGCCTGGAACACCCTTTGTCTTCTTAAACTTAGAGGCATCTTAGGTTTGCATGATCTAGAGCTTCTCAACAATATTCTTGGTGCTAAAAATCGGTGACACTAGATTCAAGGTAAGGGTGAGCCATGGTGTGATCTATGACACAAAAAATATGCTTAACATATCCCCTCTTTGGATCTCATTAGAATTTTAGGGGAAATATCAAGCTCCTTAATTTGAAACACTTCATGGCAATATAAATTCTTAATTCAAAAGCACGGTTTCTAGGAAGTCAGGGATGGATGATCCACTCTCTTTTGGGAAGACACTTGGTAACAGGTGTCGCAACTCTAGGCCAACCTCGACTTCCTCCCTCTCAATTATACTCTTCAAGTTTCTCATGGAGATAAAGTCTATCAATATTGGAGCTCAGATACAAGAAATGACTAGTCCCTCAACCTTGATCACATTCCTATTCAAAGCCATTCCCTTTTCTCATCTATTCAGTCAAATATTTCTAGTAGAAAAATCAAATTCTCCTCCCTCCCTGATAAGACAATATGGGGTTATCATCCAACATGATGTTTCAACCTCAAGGAAGCCTACTCTCTGGATGCTTGTCATGCCTCTTATCCCTTAGAAGACATATGGAAAAAAATATGGAAGCTAGACCTTTGGACCAAGGTAGCTACCTTCCTTTGGTTTATATCTTATGGAAACATTCTAACTTGGGGTAAACTTACTCATCAAGGGTTTGAAGTTCCTGGTCAATGTGTCACATGACAACAAGCTTAGGAATCTTTAGAACATCTCCTCAACTCCTGTTCTTTTAAAATCATTCTCTGGGATCATGGATTTACCTCATTCTAATAATTGGACCACTACCAAACTTCATTCTGCTTGACTATTTCCTCATGGCGATCTCAAGGTTTTCAAAATCCAATTCTTGATCGCACATGGTAGCTTTTCATTGGATTTGTTCTCTGGGAAACATGGAAGGAAAAAAATTGGTGCATCTTCAAAGAAGAATCCCTTCCATTGACCTCTATTTGGGACAAGATTAGGATGGATATCCTTGAAACCATTCGATCAAGCTCCTAGGATGTTGAGAA
Source organism: Picea sitchensis (assembly GCA_010110895.2). NCBI lineage: Eukaryota > Viridiplantae > Streptophyta > Pinopsida > Pinales > Pinaceae > Picea > Picea sitchensis. The sequence continues at coordinate 182,272 of SNQJ01S0017582.1, read as the reverse complement.
TTTCAAATGCAATGACCATGAACAACCTATCCTCACCTTATAGCTTTCCTCCCCCTGTCACCTACCCTGTAACACACCCACCATTTGTAACACACCCACTACCATCGTTTAAACAAAATTTTGGGATTAATCTCCCTTTCATGAGAAGTCTCCATAACTTCGCATTAGCGAAATGCCAATCCCCGGTTCTATATCGCATCGCTAAACAAAATTTGGACACCCCTCGGCGAGAAGTCTCCATAACTTCAAGATTAGCTTAAAGTTAACTTCCGCTTCGCATCGGAGGACGCTTCGAGTTCGCGATTCACGCCAACACAAATTACATATTAACAAACTCCTGGAATCTCGATACTAACCCACATTTCCCTTTATTCCACTCCTATCGAACGGTTGCATGAAATGCCAAAATTCCTTACACCTGCGAACCCTCAACGCCAACCCGACATACGCTTCAATTACTCCACTTCCTGGCTGAAATTCAGCCATTCTGCAATCAGGTTCTCGCGCACAAGGCTCACCTGCCAAACTCTCAATCCCGACTTCCTCGTAATCCTCGCCATCAGCCTTTGATTCAACGGCTCCGGTGGATCGCCGCCACGGGATTTCAAAGAGCTTTGAACTGCGACTGGAACGCTGAACGCCAAACTCGACAGCCCGGACTGAGGCCACGTATCCTCCGGATGATCGACGCCTCTATTAATGGGAAATCGGGTCAATGCTCCAAAAGAGTTTGAACTCGTCGGAAATGTCCCCAACCCCATTCGGGATCTTTACGCTTACGGTCCCTTTCTCGACGGGACGGCTCGCATCTGGAAATCGCCGGTCATAGCTCCGGGGTGAGTTTGAACGGTTCCGGTATCACAACCTCAACCTCATCCTCTCGCCGTGGATCTCACGCCACGCGGTTCCTTCGACGACGGCTCCACTGAAATCGCTTGCCGCGAAGTTCAAAAGAGCTTGAACCCTCGGCTCTCCCAGAAACACCAAACCCCGAACCTCGATCCTCAGGGATCCTACGCCACATGTCCTTGTCTGGATCACCTGCCTCGCATCTGAACGGGCCGGGCCGCGAAGTTCAAAGAGCTTCTTGAACCTCACCGGAAATTAAACCTCAACCTTCGGATTCTCGTGTGTGGATCTCACGCCACGCAGGTCCCTTTCGATCGACTTCGCCTCGGCATCTGAAATCGCCGGCCGCGAAGTTCAAAAGAGCTTGAACCCTCACCGGAACTCCCCGGAACCCCAATCCTCGTGGATCTCACTTCACGGTCCCTCTCGGGATCGACGCTCTACCTGGAAATCACGGCCGCGAAGTTCAAGAAACACTAAACCCAACTCATCCTCGTGGATCTCACGCCACGGTCCCTTTCATCGATCGCCTCTGCATCTGGAAATCACGGCCGACTAAGTGAGCTAGGATCCCATCGGTTCAGCGTCACTTCTCGCTTGACTACCACTTTAACCTTCTCGCGCGATCCAACGCCGACAGAAATGAAACCTAGATCTAACGGCCCGCATCTTCTTGGGCCTCGGGGTTGACGATTCCACCTCTCGTTCAATGAGGAGAGGGCAAGGTATGTAACGTCTGTGTTACTTTATTCAATGTAAACCGAGCACGGTTTTTTTCGGTGTTAAGCATATAACAACCCATTCATATCGAACATTATAATGGTCTATCATACCGCAGAAATCCTTTTACGATTATAGTTCTCATGGAATTATTCACTTTATCGGGACATTGCCACGCATATTACTACTACACGTAGGAAGACATGTACCAAACCACAAGTCTATGAATACACGTCCGAAGCATATAAATTCAAGATGCATTTTAAGAAGAACACTTATCAGGAATAAGTTCAACAATGGAGTGCAAACTCAGCTCGAGGGGTGCTCTTTTCACCCAACCGTATGAGCGCACTGTGATTTACCACTAGCCACCCCCTCGGTGCCAGACCACGCATTTCCCCGAGACTTGCGCTCGTAGAGTCTCCAAAGGTCCGTGAGCTAAGGTTGCAACTTTCCTCCCCCGCCATCACCACTCTCTTAGCAAAAATCGCCAGAAGCCCCTCGTCGCCTATTGGACCGTTCAAACATACTTTATCCTCTCGAGGTTAAGTGGCAAGACGATAATTTTCACTTCATGATGGCTCTACTCATAGCTGCTCACCTCCCATAATCATCAAGCCATCCACCTACCAAACAAGAAGGCATTTATTTCAGTATACAGTCAGTGGAGTCCAAATACCAGATCCTGAAGTTAACGCCCCTTTTCAAGGTGCCCCCACCAGTTCATCGTGATCTCTTTTCCAGCACATCCCTCTCTCAGCTCAGAAATAAATTATAATGTTATTTATATGTCTGTCATGCTTAGCATGGTAATTCTCAGATAGATTAATTACAATTCTAGGGGAAATGTGGTGTTACAATTCTCTCCCCCTTAAGGGAACATTGTCCTCGGTGTTCTTTCTTAAAAAATACCTGTCATGCCTTTCTTATTCTACCACTTCCGACGCCTTTGATATTCGCCATCTTCCTTCAATAATTCCGGACAACAAGCACATTAACTCGCAATTCTGTGCAAAAACATCTTACTGATATTCACCAGCAGTGCTGAAAAATTTCATACTGTTAGAACAATACTTATTTGTGCAGTCTATGGATTTGTGTCCGCATGGTGATAAAGCAGCAATATGCCTATCGTTCTCCCTGACATACCTGCTGGATGCTTAATTCCAACCCAATAGCTCACAAGAGCCATCATCATAATTTCATCTTTCTTTCCAAGGTTTTCCCCCGTGCCTGTGCTCAGTATCCCTCACTGCTATACAAATTCTAAGGATCCATCTTTGCCCTCGCCATGCCTCCTCCTGGCCATTCCTCAAGCAATGGCTTCTGGGTGATCATGATCATGTGGTTTTCATGACCTGAGGGTACCATGTTCATCATTTTCTTTTCAGTTTTGGATGTACTTTCATTGGTTCTCCTCTCCTCCTCAACATGTTCTTTTTTCTCACCTCAGACACAGTACAAAATTCAAGGAGATCATTATCAATTTAACTTTTCAAAATTTTATTGCAAACCTCTCACCCACAAATTTAACTACCTCACCATTTGTTTTCATATTTGTTCCGGACAGGAACCAAATTCATAATTATAGGACTTTCCTCCTCTAATGGTTTGGCTCAGCAGCAAATCTGACTTCATTATGGGCTTACAACACCACCATATCCAATACCCCTCATCCTGCAATTCATTCTTCACACAACCAAACAATTGTTAGTTTCCATGCATATACATTTTATGCACCCTAATACATCATCATAAATAACGAATTGTGTAGCAACCAAACAAATCACTAATTCCTAAAAAGGAAATACCATTCTTGCAGTTTGGCCCGGCAGGTAATCGGTCTTTCCTATTGGCTTACCTTACTGCCATATTCGTGACTCTTTGTTTCCTGCAATTTATTCCTCAATCATCCAAACATATTGTTAGATTCTCTATGTACATGTATATATATATATATTTAAACGTAATTCACCATTTTAAAGGGTTTTAACAACTGCGGCTACCATCCTTGGCCACATTCATACCCCATACATTCTTGCATGGATTTCAAGTTTGTCAAACTTTAGTACCGGTTCTTGTCATGCGGGGTGTTGGGATTTAACCCATCCTCTCCTCATATGGTTTACACGCTTTCATTCATTCTTTCAACACTCCACGCTCGTCAAGAGTCGTATCAATGACCCCAAATTAGTATATATATATTAAACTGAAAGTTTCACATGAATGCTCTCCGTGCCTTATGCCTTCATTAATATCCAGTGTGCCAACACTCATGTACTTCAAATTGGATTTCTAACACATTTACCACATGAGTAACAATGTTGGGAGGTCCTCCTTCCTCAATGATAAAACCATTGTTTGTCTTTTATGCAAATATGCATTTCCCGGAAGTAATTCCAAGCAACGCTATCTATGAGCACTTTTGTTTCCGATCGCTCCTTGATTGGTCCACTTGTTCATGAAATATTAGTTCATGAATTCTTCTCAAGGTTACAATTGGTCTTTTAGTACCGTAGGTTCATGCCTCCATTATTCGGTCATCCTCCCCGAATCATACCCCACGCAAGTGTCCAAGGCATACGACTGCCCTTTTCAATTTTCAGGCATAGCATGCAATAATAAGTATTCGGAAGGGGTTCTTACCAAAAACCTTCATACCCTATGCCACACAAGCACGAATACCTTTATACATGTTCTAGGTTGCTTGCACCCTTTCTCTGCCCTCTACCTTATCAAGAGTACTTTTAGTGGGATTTCCACAAAATCTTTTCTCAAAGAACCTTTCGACAAATGTTTCCTTTCCATAGTCACCGCTGATTGAGGTTGTTCATTGTTGGCAATTGTCTTTCTCAACAGTCCCAATATTATTCCTTTCTACACATTGACATACACCATATATTGGCTAACTCATGAAATTGAAATACAAATATCATAGCTTAATAAAACATTTCGAGGCATGTCTAGTATATCAAGATGCACTTTATCACATTATCCTTAGCCGTTTTTCCAGTAAGACAACAAATGACGCAGTTACCAAATAATGCTCGCTCCTACCGTGACCTTACTTCAACCCCCGTTCAAGAGTCTAAGTTTTCCAACTTCCTGGGAGTCACGAAGCCGCCCACGAACCTCTTTCCTGCGGATCTCCCCTTCTGAATCTGATATCGCGATTCCTGAATTACGGGTTCAATGGATCACAATTTCATATGCAAACAAACCCCGGGATCCCGGCGCATTAACGTCAACAGCTGATTTCGAAATTTCCTCTCGACATCTAAGTAAGTGTATTGTCGCTCTGTCGAATCGGGCCGTACAACCCGAATCCCGATCCAACGCCGCGTGGATTCCACTATGTCTCGTAGTCCTTCTTTACACGTTACTCGTTTCATGGATCGCTAATCCATCTAAGGCAATTGTCTCTGCTATTGAAAACCCCGACCACTTCCGTGATCACATGCGCCACGCCCCTATTCTCATCGACGATTTCGCAATAACCGGAAATCGCGCGACCAGATTTTCACGGTATAAAATTTTACTCGCTAAATTCTCAATGCTTCGCCCCCGATGTCGATTCAGCGCTACCCGCCCTTCTCATAAAAATCAACACGGTCCCTTATTGACTTCCTGGAAATCGCGATGTCATGATTTCGACGGTATGTAACTTTACCGCCGAATGCTAATGTCGACTAAGTCCCCATGGACTTCTTAATCCTCCTCGTCATACATTTATGACTCTCAGATCACTGACGATCCTGGATTTCATAAAACTTCAGGATTAAGGTCAGCCGGTTTTCTCCAAGGGTTCTCCTCCGCGACCAACTTCACCTCTCAGAGTGAACTTCATCAAATCGCTCCCACCAGAAGCAGTTTTGAGTTTGTTCCTCCTCGACTCCTTCTCGAGAACTTCTTCGCACTTCTCGCGTTTGGCCTTTCAACCACTTCCTGCTGATGAAGTCGATGCCTCCCATCGGGTCAGCTCTCAATCACTACGATACGACAATCATTATTATGGTGTCTAAGCATTTTCGCTCACCAATCCACCGTCTCAATAACCGCCTCTTTCTCTCGAAAGCAAAATGTTTAGGCCCATCCTAATTCTTAGGATACTTCAACATGCTTTTGTAGCAACTCTTTGCTCATAATGAATCATGAACAGGTGCATCCTACACACTTCCATTAGGTTATCGAATGGTCATTATTCGGCTATTAGTCTTCTATTACTTACATGATTTTTCCAAATGTAATCCAGGATTCTTATACATGGATAAGCCGCGTTTCATCGCCCAATCCTTCAACAATTATCGTGGTTGTGACTCTGTTCCTCTGAAAAAGACCTTATACAGTTCCTCCACAAGGAACTCTTTCAACATGAAACTTCACAGTGCATCCATCACCACCGATGGACTCAACCTCGAGTTATCTTTTAGTGGTCTACCAAATATTCCCTAAGGAATATAAGCTGCATCTTTATTAACTTACATCTATGATGTATTTAACCACTTTCCTAATCCTAGGCCTTCATGTAGCCATCATAGTTACATTTCATAACCCATACATTTCCATTTTAAAATTACTCATCTCAAGATTTATTCACAATCCTTCTCATTGTGATCTCTAGCAGCATAAACGCTATTCTGTTATCGTGACAACAAGGCATCCTTGCTCGCTTACTCTTTCGTCTATTTGTACAATATTTTCCTGGGGAGATGGAGACTACTTCCTTTGCTATCCTTCAAGATGGGGATCCTTTTCAATGCACCCTTCGTAACGCAGTCAATCGTGTAGACATGGTGGTATTCGCTCCACTTTGAAAGTGTAAGTCTTGCCTCATTTTTTCACTCATCAGGGCCATCATCCTGGGCCTTTAGTATATTTATACTCTTATATCACCATGTGCATTACTTGCACGCTCTATATATCATTCATACCCCACCGGTATGAGTATCAGGCTTCTTAATAAGAAGTCTACTGCACCCAACTCATGCACTACTCATTATACTCGCTTACACCCTTTCCTCACGCGATCATCGACGGTGACCACGATCCAATTTTTTTAAAAGGGCGCTTCGCATTTTGCAATTTTGGAATTCCCGTTGCGAGGAATTCTGTTTTCCCTGACTTCCGAAATTTGAAAACCCGAAGGACCAAGGTTAAGGTTTTTCTCAGCCCTTGCATCCATATGCGACCCTACATATTTTCACCCATCCTCTCAATCATGAGGACTTATATACTCAGGGTTTAGTCTATTAATAATGCATAAATCATAACTTTCTAAGGATCCTAACCGACCTTACCATATATTTTTTTTTCCAAAATCATGAAGGGTTCTTCATTTGGGTCTTAACCCTTATCTAACCAAACATCTCAATTGCAAGAGACTCTAACTACTTTAGTAGGTAGCCATCATAAAACTAAAACAGGACAACACAGTCCATGTCCCTTGTCTAGCTCGTGTAGCTTCATAGCACAATTTATTCTACCTCTGTTATTTCCACTCAAATCTTATCAATGATGTCGACTGTGGCATCCCTATTCCTATAAGAGTGGTTGACATTTTAACGAAGGGGTTAGCAGTAGTTTTCAAATTGTAGTGTTATTCTGCAATCCTTCTCCTTAAAAAGAAAACAGAGCAACCATATTTTCTAACGCTGGGCCGTGCCTGAGCCCTCCAAGCAGCCAAGTGTTGTAACCATGCTCGATACCACTTTGTAACACACCCACCATTTGTAACACACCCACTACCATCGTTTAAACAAAATTTTGGGATTAATCTCCTTTCATGAGAAGTCGTATAACCTGCATAGCGAATGCCAATCCCCGCTTCTATAACGGATAGTCATGGGACGGGAGTTCGCGATTCACGCTAACACAAATCACATACACAACGAAACCACGAACCCCGATGGTCAACGGTCAACATTTCCTATCGGAGAATTTCTATCGGAAATTCCATGATGAAATGCCGTAAATTCACTTACACGGGACCCCCAACTCGAGCATACGCTTCCACCTCGTGACTCCACTCTCTACGTGGGAAATCACATTCGTAAATCTCTTGCTCGGTGCATTGTCACGCATCTTTGCCAAAACCCCGGTTCCGACTTCGATCCTTCACACGCGCTCCTTTTTGATCAACGACCTTGACTCCGGGGAACGCCGGCCGCTGATTTTCAAAGAGCTTGAATCCCACCGGAATGCCGAACGCCGAACTCTCGGACCGGACTGAGGCCACGCGGTCCCTCGATGATCGACATACCGGCACTGAAATCACGGCTATGAAGTTCAAAAGAGCTTGAACCTCGTCTCCTGAAATAAATCAACCCCTGACCTCGATCTCTAATACCGCCATGTGGGTCCCTTTCTCTCGGACCGGGACTTCCAGTTCTCTTTAATCGAAATCACGGCCAAGGAACTAAAAAAGAGCTTGAACCCTTGTCTCCGAGAATTAAACCTCGAACCCCCGACTGTGGATCTCACGCCACGCGGTCCTTTCTCGATCGACTTCCGCTCTCGCATTCGAATCGTCGCGAGTTCAAAAAGAGTTTTTGAACCTCGTTCTAGAAACACCAAAACCTCAACCCCATCCTCGTGGATCTCACGCCACGGTCCTTTCGACCGGGACGTCTCCCATTCTGGGAAATTTGGCCGCGAGTTCAAAAGATCTTGAACCCTTTGCCTGAAACACCAAACTCCTCGAACTCCCCAATCCTCAGGGGTCTCATGCCACGTGTCCCTTTCTGATCGACTGTTCCTGTTAATTCGGGAAATCTCCGGTCGTGAGTTCAAAGAGCTTGAACCCTTGTCCCCAGGAAACACCAAACCCCGAACCTCCCCATCCTCGTGGATTCACGCCATCGCGGTCCCTTTCTCTGACGGACGCCTGGCACTGAAATTGCTTGGCCGCGAAGTTCAAAAGAGCTTGAACCATCTCCTGAACACTAAACTCTCACCGCATCCTCGTGGATCTCACACGCCACGGTTCCTTTTTGATCGACCTGCCTTAATTCGGAACGCTGTCGCCGGGATTCATGATAGAGACGGCCTGTGTCACTCGCTGACTACCTCACGCTTAACCTCTCGCTTCTCTAGATCCAACTACGACGGAAATTAACCGAGATCTAACGTCCGTGACCCCTTTTTTGGCCTTGGTTTATGCATCCCACCTCAAGTTGCCAATGAGAGGGAAAGGTATGTAACGCTCCTGCGCATTACACAAACCGAAAGCACCTGCTTCTGTTAAGCATATAGCAACTCATTCATATCTAACATTATGCGAGCACTATCATACAGCAAATCCTTTACGATTTCATAGTTCTATGAATTAATATCTATTCCTTATCAGTGATTACTACACATACATTACTACACAAGAATATATGTACAAATCCACAAGTCTATGAATAGACGTGACAACATATAAATTCAAGATGTATTATAAGCAAAACACTTATCGTATAAGTTCAAGAATGGGAAGCAACCAACAGAGGGGTGCTCAAGTTTCCACCCAACCTAGGCATACCTCACAGGATTTTACCACTAGCCACCCCCAGCTGGTGACCTTCATGATTTCCCCTCGGGACTTGCTCTCAGAGTTCTGTGTCCGTGAGCTAGGTTGCAATCCTTCCTCCCTAATCACTCACTCAAGGAGTGTGTACCTTGAAGTTCCCCTGTCTCACAATCGCTCCAGCCTTATACCTTTACTCTCTCGCTAGGTTATGTATAAGACGATTACCCCTCAGCCAACATGGGATGTGGCTCTACCTGGGATAGGGCGGGGTTCACCTCCCATCCCTCATCAAGCCATCCACCTACCAGCTCCGCAAGGCATTTATTTCGTGGCTAGCTTTGTGCTTTTGTCTCTGGCCTCTGGAGTCCAAATACCTGCATTTTAAATCCCAGGAAGGCTAACTACTCTCCTTGGTGGAAGTTAACGCCCCTTTTTCAAGGTGCCCTCCACCACCATCGTGGTCTCTTTTTCTGCACATCCCCTCTTAGCAGTTCTGTAATATAAATTCATAATGTTATTTATATGTTCATCATGCTTTAGCATGGTAATTTCTGTATTAGGATTAATTACAAATTTGGGGGAAACAGGGTGTTACATACCCCCTCTTCCACTCCTCATCATTCCATCCCCTCTTCCCCCTCATCCTTGTCTCCCCCCCTCCAGTATTTGTTAAACTCAATTTTTATGGTGCATCGAAAGGTAATCGAGGGCCTGCTAGTTATGAAGGAGTTTTCAGAGATGTGGAAGGAAATATCCTCAAGATCTTCTTAGGCTAATTAGGCTTCAATTCTAAAAATGCATTGGAATTGTGGGCCCTCCTCCAAGGAATCATAATAGCTAGGTCTCATAATTACCACAAGCTTATTGTTGAAGGTGACTCATGTTTTATCATCCACATGCTTACACAAATTCAAAATGGCTCTCCTCCAAGCAAAGTCTCTGGAAACTGGTGTCTTGAAGCCACTCTTGATCTCCTTCATTTGGCCATTCCTCATATCTCATCCATCGCTCCCTTTCATGTTCTTTGGGCGATAACAGAGTGGCTGACTTTCTTGTGAATGAAGGATTTTAAAAACCCTCTAGGGTCCTAGAGTCTCCATGGGAGGATATCAACTCTGACATTCTTAGGAAGCACTGTTGATTATTAGCTCTCTTAGATCTCCGTCCCCCGAATCGAGTGACATTTGTCCATGATGATCATCATGAGGAAAGTGACATGGATGTTGGCGAAGGTGGTTTTTCTCCCTATGTTCCCCTTTCTAGTGAATAAGGCTCTCTTTCTGCATGTTGACCAAGATTTGGATGTTTTGGGCCAGTTTTATTTTCATTAGTTTAGTTTTCTAGGTTTATTAATGACTATGTTCGTCAGTCACACAAACTTTATGTTTTTCTTTTCAGTTCAAGTTTGCAACAATTATTTTTTGAAAATTATCCCGGTTTCCCTTTTAGGGTAGGCTAAAATATATAGCAATTTTATTCAGATGATAGATATATGCAATGGTGTCATGGGCATTCTAGACAATCCTTCTTATTGTACATATTGTTGATAACAGAATAGAATTCTTACTTTAAAAAAAATATTAATACATATCCTAGGGAAAATGTGTATGCTTAAATGAAACATTGTGTGTGTATGCGCACACTTGAGTGCTTATTGATTGTATGAAAAATAGAATATAACATTAAAATATATGGAATGAAGAGAATAAATTAATGTATATGTAATTTTTTTAAAGAAATCATGTGAGATGGCATTTCTCTAGTTCATAATTATATTTTGATTCATGGTTTAATATGATATTTGAATTTAAAACAAGATTGAATTGATAAACAAAATTATACTTTCTTAGCAATTCAATATAAAACAAGTTAATTTTAAAACAAGATTGAATTGATAAATCAAATTATACTTTCTTAGCAATTCAATATAAAACAAATTAATGTCCCAAGACCCAGAGGAATGTAGCAGGAGTAAAAATCCTCCCCAGCTTGCAGTTGCATATAGTAGCTACTGATGGTTGTCCTCACTACTAATTCACAACTAAGTTATGATAGTTTTTTACACCTTCATAAAAAATAAAAAGAAAAGAAAACAAAAACAAGAAGCAATCCAATAGTAAATACCTTCATTCATTACATTGTTATAACATCATTACAACTATCCATATTCAACAAAACCATTTCACGAAAGAGTTTTCTTTCTCTTTATTCATTAAAATATAAAATGTAGGTACCAGGAACTTATCTATTACAAAGCTTGGCTTGGACTATAGAGATCTTTGTTTGAGATCAATAAACTTGATTGAATAAGATAAAGATGGATTTTAGTGAGTCAAAGCTCACATATGATACTTAGTCGAGTTCACCCTCTTGTATTAAGATACTGGGTCCTCTCAATTATTTAGAGCACATCTCTGGAGCTCCTCCATGGTAACAACCCTTCCATAATATAGTTATTATTTCTAAATGACAACCTACATAATTAAGATTTGTTAGGATTCTTTTATCTTCTTTTCTGTTTTTCAACATTAATATCACATGGAAAATGTGTATGTTTAAATGAAATCTCTCTCTCTCTCTCTCTCTCTCTCTCTCTCTCTCTCTATATATATATATATATATTGTTGCACTTGAGTGCTTATTGATTGTAATACTTTCTTGCACATGGAATTAATATTTCACAATTAATGAAATATTGTAAATCTCTCTCTCTCTCTCTCTCTATATATATATATATATATATTGTTTCACTTGAGTGCTTATTGATTGTAATACTTTCTTGCATATGGAATTAATATTTCACAATTAATGATGAAAAATACAATATAACATTAAAATATATAGAATGTGTTGATTTTTCATAAGAGATGATATTGTATGTGAATATATTGTTACAATAATGAGTGTTCCATATATATAAAACATATGGTGAACATCCATGAAAGGATGCATCCCTTGGATAATAAATATATATATGGAACACTCATCATAAATAATTACTTATTTATGATATACATTTATACCTTATATAAATATATTATTACATTAATAATATAGTTTAATAATTAATTATCATATTATTAATTATTAATTATTAATCTAGTAGAATGTCTTTTCGATGCTTCCCAAACATCAACAATCCCTCTCAACGAGGGAGACATTCTACATTATGACAAGATTATCTCTAAATATTACCTGTGGTTAGCTCTCAAATAGATTCAACATGTCACTATGACATCCACTACCTCGCAACACATATGTACCTCATCATGTGTACCCTTGTGACTTCATAGCCAATGTATCCAAGGCATGTGGGTAGTTCTCAAATAACTACAACATGTCCCCAAGAAATCCACTACCCTACAATGCATCGATACATGATCATGTTCACCCTCGACCTCATTTCTAACCCTTTTTAATGTTGGATGAGATCCACCTATCTTAGTGCCAACCATTTTTCATGCTGGATGAGAACACTCAGTGCCAACCCTTTTCATGCCAGATGAGTCCCACCTGTCTCAGTGCCAACCCTTTTTTATGCTGGATGAGAACACTCAGTGCCAACCCTTTTTCATGTTGTATGAGTTCCACCTGTCTCAGTGCCAACCCTTTTTCATGTTGGATGAGAACACTCAGTGCCAACCCTTTTTCATGTTGGATGAGAACACTCAGTGCCAACCCTTTTTCATGCTGGATGAGTTCCACCTATCTCAATGCCAACCCTTTTTCATGTTGGATGAGTTCCACCTATATCAATGCCAACCCTTTTTCATGCTGGATGAGAACACTTAGTGTTGATCCTTTTTCATGCTGGATGAGAACACTTAGTGTTGATCCTTTTTCATGCTGGATGAGTTCCACCTGTCCCAGTGCCAACCCTTTTTCATGCTGGATGAGAACACTTCCTCTGAAGAGGAACCAAACCAAGCTTGTCCTTGAATTAATCAAACTTCATCCTCAACAATGACTTGGTAAACACGTCCACAACCTAATCCTCTGTAGTCACGGAATTGGAGCCTCACTGCTCCCTTCTGCACCATATCCCTGATATAGTAATATATGATCTCGATATGCTTCGACCTGTCATAGACCACATGATTATCTAACGATTTCATGAAACTTTGGTTATCACACCAAATGTGGGTCACCTCCAGTCCAAGACCAAATAACCCAGTCAACAATTCTCGAAGCCACACTGCTACTTCACATGCTACCAAATACTCAGCTTCAGCCATACTGAGCGCCACACATGACTGCTTCCTGCATCCAGTGGAGCCTCCCGCTCCTTACTGTAGTACCCAACTCCCTCTGGAACTGAGTGTCCGACTTCCTCTCAAGCACTAAACATCAACTGGATCTTCAACTTGCTGACTTCATTACTTGTTTTCTAGAACAAGTCTCGAAATCCTCTTCTTATAGGTCTTACCTACAAGTCAAATTCAATCCAATAGTCAACAATTTCCAAAGACACGCTACTTCATGACATGATGCACATGCTGCCACATACTTTGCATCAACCGTACTGAGTGCTACACACAACTGCTTCCTGCTGCTCCATGAAACCATACTGGAACCTAGACTGAAGCAATATGCTGAAGTACTCTTCTGATCCTGAATACTACTGGCCCAATCTGAATCCAAATATCCATATAACCTGAACTCATGGTTTGTCACATGCTTGAGACCATAATCCAATGTACCCTTAAGGTACCTCATCACATGTTTTTCTGCGACCAAATGAACTTACCTGGGCTACTCCATATATTGACTCAGGGTGTTAACAAAAAAACATATATCATGTCTTGTGTTCATCAATTTCATCAACAAACCCACCATCTACCTGTATAAAGTAACATCCATAGTCTCTAAAGTTGTATCCTGCAACAAATTCAGATTTGATACCATAGGTGTAGCCATTTCCTTGTAATGCAACATCCTGAACCTCTTCAGGATTACTACTGTATACTTCCCTTTATTCAGAAAGATCTCATCCTATCTCTACCATACCTCAGGACCCAAAAATTAATGCATCATCCTGAGATCTTTCATCTCAAACTCAACAACCATTTTTTCTCTTACACTCTAAGATGAGCTTTTCCACACTTTTTAGAAATAGGTCATCCACATACAATAGTAGTATTATCGGACCATCATCCACAACCTTAAAGTAAAGGCTAGGATCTGAACTTCTCTTTGTAAATCCTAAGCTCGTCAGAAAATTGTCGATCCTTCCATACCATGCTCTGGGTGCCTGATTTAATCCATATAAAGCCTTCTTCAATCTGCACATTGAGTGTCACGCGGTTGTCACATACTCAACATAATGTTCTATGACTACAAGGACCATTCTTCCTGATCAGGTTACCATTTGTGCCATAGGAAGAATTTAGTCCTTTCAGATGTTGAAAGCCACACACTTTGAGTCTTATGTCCTTAGAATACTATGCCAGGTCCATTCTGCATTGGTCAAATTACCATGACCAATCCTAGGAGAATGTCAGCCCGATGATGAAACATTAACACTCCCTCTTATTTAGGGAGGTATTCACCAAGATGTTCTCCTATGGTCCTCAAATCCCCGTAGGCTAAGCCATGGTCCTCAGACCATGCCAAGGTCACGTAGACCATGCTACAGGTAGAATCATCCTAGTCACGCAAGTCACACCATGATTCTCATATCACGCCATGATCACGTAGATCATGCTCCAAGTATCTCCATAATAGTCTCATAGACTGTCATGGTCACACAGACAATGCTACAAGTGTCATTACTATAGTCAAGTAGACTATACCATGGTCACATAGACCATGCCATAATCACACAGATCACGCTATGAGTATCCATGTAGTCACTCAGACCACCTCCATAGTCATAAGACTATGCCATGGTCACAAAGACCATGCCATGGGCTACAAGGACCATTCTTCTCCATTGGTGGCTAGCACTCTAGGTGATAACTAATGTTTTCTCAATACCATAATAATGTCTCCTCATTGAACTTTCTTGACAATCTTTCCACAATATCCTTCACAAACTAACCTGTGGATGGAATTTCCATGTATTGGGTTTGGGAGACAACCTTGACCTGTATGGCGGCACCGACAATCAACCACATGATGAAACATTCACAAATCCTTTAGAATTTTCCTCACAACCTTAACTAACTATCCAAGAAGTTTAATTATGTGAAGTCTACACTTGAAATACAATCGAGGATGAGTAACACTTGTTCAAATTACAAAAGGAGGGGTAACCCTCACCATGACTTGCCAATCAAACCACTATGTAAAGCACCTCCCATGCAACAAGCTAGGCTTGTGGTCAAATTATGCCTTGATCATTTGGAAGAAGACCAAAATTAAAAATGAAAATGACAACTATCTGTCTTTTCTTCAGGCCACCGTGAGCCAGATTGAACCCTTCTCAGTCTCACAACCTTCTCTGGAAAAACTACAAACAAGCTCCTGGACTACTACCACTCACCCATATCTAGTAGATGGGACTCTGAAAACTTTCCAAATTGTGATTGGACAACTGCAAATATTTATACTCCACCTAGATCCACACACCCCTCGGGTCCTCTCTGCTCTTTCATCGATGACTAGTACCACTACCAAAATGCCACTCATAGCTTCATGTCTTCTCTTTGGCACCGACCTCTCCACCTTCACTTCCTCCCCACGTGTCACGACAATCAACTCTACAAAGGTGAGAGTGGTCCCTCACTGGTGGTCCCTCATAACACCACTTTACTCATATGTAATTTCTTGTATGCCATTAGGGAGACTCTTGGTGCACACCATCTACGTAGTAAAATCTTTCTTGGTCATGATCTGTGCCACTTTGAGGTCTGGTAAGCACATCAATGCCTTTGAGCCACCTCCTTTTCTCAGCTTGTACAATGACAACACTTCAAATAGATATGAAGACTATTCTCTAGCTCCTCACGTGGCTCCTTCTAGGAAATGAGTCTTCTCTAAATGGAAACTTCTTCCTCACGGAAACAACTCACCTCTCTATGAATATGTTTCCATTTCCCTTTCATTTTAACTGGGCCCTCCTGTAAGGGAGTGAAACCCATTTATGCTCTGATACCGTGTTGATTTTTCATAAGAGATGATATTGTATGTGAATATATTGTTACAATGATGAGTGTTACATATATATAGAACATATGGTGACCATCCATGAAAGGATGCATCCCTGGAT
>SNQJ01S0017582.1:141746-152755 GCA_010110895.2 Picea sitchensis | reverse complement strand
CCTCAGTCTGATGAAGCTCTCCAAGATCCTGTCCCTCCTGCACAAGATGAAGAGAATAAGGTAAGTCATTTTCCTTTCCAGTTCTTTGATGATACCTTGTTCTATGACTCAGAGAGTGAAGAGGAAATGGAGCCCTTGGACGAGCTTGGTCCTCTATATCTCAAAGCTGAATATGTAGAGGCAAATATTTCTCTTGATGAAGTTATCCAAACACTTGAATCTCTTGCACAGGAAGGATTAAACAAGGTGAGTTATTTTCCCTTCCAAAATTTTAATGATTCTTTATCTTATGATGTAGAGAGAAAAGAAGTGTTGGATTTTCTAACCCCTTCATGTTTTGATAAAAATGAGGACTTTGTTGATAACATTGATGAGTTCATACATGTCAGGAAGCGTAAATGGGATGTGATTGGATATGATGGGGATCCCATTTACAACAATGACGGTCATCCCCAATGGTTGCCTTTACATCTACCACATGAAGTTACTAATAATTTTGACATTTGGCAACAAGAACCTGACCTTATTCAAACACCCAAGGATGACTTGATGCTATGCTTTCCTAATTATTTTTGGTCATACATTTAGGATTCTGATGATTTCTCCTCTAGAATTTGGATTTATTCTATGAAGATGGCTATCAACCACCGTTGTGCTCAAGTTTTGACAGGAGTAAGACTGTTGTTTGCCTAAAGAGAGATTCTCATGACATTTTTCTCCAGCCACCCCTCATTAACTTACCTTGCTGTATCATTAAAGGTGTAGCTGGGAATTATATCTTTTGCATTGAGTTTTCTCTGAAGCAAACCCAAGAATCCAAGGGTTGGTTGAAAACTACATATTTCAGCCTATCATCTCATTTTTTCAACTTTCCCTTGAGATTTTTCCAGTCGTCTGCCAGATCTTTGTCGATCCCTTCCTAGGCTTCAGAGTGTGAGCACATCCTAGGTAGCCAGTTTGCATACCTTTTGAGCCAGTATTCTGAACCGTGGACTTTTCATGATTCCTTCCTGAAGTGGATTGAGTGCTTTCCTCAGAAGTTGACTTGGCATGAGTTTTTCCCTCCCACCCGCCTCCATGAGCTAGACCTTACAACTTCCATAGATACAATGCATTTTCTAACTCATGGATTTTTTATGCTTGATTTATCACTATTTTGGTTTATGATGAAGCACAAATGAAGGTATCATGGGACGTTGCTGGATTGGCTTCACTGGTTGTTTGACTACACCCAACATTCTAGCCAACAGGTAAGTAAAGGTAAGAAGTTTGCTTTCACATTCTTACTTATTGATTGCTTTATTTTAGTCTATATATATATATATATATGTATCCTGGGGTGGAATTACCACCCCAATTTTGTTACTGATGCTTCTTTCGAGATCAAGAAGGTATGCAGGTTATGCCAGAGATGTTGAGGTTCTCATGCGCTCTACAATGAGCACATGTCCCCGAGTTGGAGCCATATGTTATCCCCACTTTTTAGGGATAACTAGGAGATCATGTCTCAAGGCCCACAGGTCCTAGACATGGAGTACCAAGAACATGATTGACCCGAGCATGGCCTTGGAGGGCCTACCTTTTCTTCTTCCATCGTCCTTATCTTTTCAACAACAACAACATCCATCACCATCGGTTTGGTCCTGTATCAAAAGAGGTTCTTGCTCCATGAGGTAGTTAGTCCAGGTATCATGGTATGTGTCACATTTGATCATTAAAACCTTTAAATATATGCATTTGATTCCTTTTATTTCTAACGACTGCTTGGATCTTACATTTGCCCACTTGACCATGTTTGGGGGGATTGACAGGATGCCCTAGCAAGCCTGTGTTTGTAGGTTTTGGTTTTCCATTGGGGGGATTTCTAAAAAGCCATCATCTGCTCCCATCATAACACCACTTTTCCATTTTATCTCCCGCTCACTTATCCCATTCCCCTTGTCCGGGCATTGGGTTGACCTATTTTCAGGACTGCACCTTACCTTGTGAGAAGAAGGGGCTAAAGGCCCAGAAGGTAAAAGCAAGATGGTAAAAGATAAAAGCCTAAGAATAAACCTCGAGATGCTTTGCCCAGGGATCCCCGAGAAGGCAATAAAAGGCTTCTCAGCAAGAAACAAGAGGGACCCGGAAAAATAATAAAACAAGACCTAATCAGAGGATAGGGGGTCTCATCACAAGCCAACCTATTAGGTCCATGGGTACCTAGTAGTATGACATTGCCACTAGTTGGTTACCATTCCAGGGCAATGACTCTTGGTTGCATGGCCAAGGGAAAGGGGGTGTCATCACGAGACAACCTTCTCATCTCTGCGAAAGTACTTGTGGGTAACGCTGTCATCTCTGGTCACCATGCTAAGGCAGTGTCCCTAGATTAGCTTTTGAACAAAAAATAAAATAAAAGAATAAAAAGAATAAAAAGAATAAAGGCAATAATGGGCTTGGAAAAAAATGCATCCATGACAGGGACAACTCACCTTCTACAAAGTCACCCACAGGTAACACCTTTGCATCCTTGGCCATCATTGCACCCACATGCTTGGACATCCCTTGACTGCACCACCCACTTACATGGCTTGGAAGAGGTCTTTCTAGGAACTTTCCTTTTCCTGTGGACACTAGCCCAATAGGACGCCTTGTCTTTTTCCCCAGACTTGTATTACAGGCTTGTGTAACGTCTTTGAGATGTCAATTGATGTATTAGGGATTTTATGCATGTGTTTAATAATATTAATGATGAAATGTGATTAGCATTGCTACGATCCCTGTGACTAATGAGCTCATGGAGGGTGTAGCCTTTGATGTGCAGGATCATACCCAACGGACAAGTACCATTTGGACCAGTACACATGGGGAGATGATCAGTTCGAACCTTCATGGGGCTGAAGAGCCCACCATATGGATGTTGATACCCCATAAGGGGGAAAAGACAGGGCAACGGATGATCAGAGACTTTTCACCAGAGAAGAAGAGGACGTTCCACCAGAGGCACCCTGCCACAGCTTGACCTAGGGGGATTGACCCATTTTCAGTGGGACGTTGGCTCTAGATGGCCTAGGATGTCACCATGAGGCTTATGAAATCATCATGAGCATATTGGCATATGGACAGGGTAGTTGGCACGTGTGGCAGCTTGGAGGATCCCAACGAGGGCTAATGTCTTGCTTCAGGAGGCTACATTTGCCCTAATAGGGGCTAACGTCACCCTATAAAGGGGTGACGTCTTACCTTTTTGCTTGATTAGGGTTTTAGTCTACCATTTAATGTAAAAATAGTATTATTTTGGTATGATGGCCTTGTTAGCCTTTTTATGACCTAAAAAGTAAATTAGGTCAATGATACACTATATATTGAGGGTTTTGACTCTCATTTTATCATCATAACTCATTCACTCCATAAGGAGGTTTGAAATTTGTGCCCTATCTTGGGTATTTGGCTAGATTAAGTGATGTGCACTTGTTGAAGGAAGACATTTTTTGCATTTATGGTGTTTCTCTTGAAGGAAGGTGTTACACCTAGGGTTTGCATGGTTATTTCTTGATGAATTGTAAGTATTTTTCTGCAAAACTTCTTAAATGAATGGTTGTAGTCTTATTTTCTTGCATGTATTTATAATTTGCTAAGTCAAAACACTAGGTGACAATCACACAAGTAGGTCCTTGTCTCATGTCCCTTGATAGAGATACTTTCAACCATTGAAGAAGAAGAAGAGAGCCTAGCCATAACTACACTCCTTTTTCTTCCTCTCCATTGCTAGCCATACCATTTAGACTTTAAGAGGAAGAAGACATCCCAGGCCTAGGTTATCTACACTTAGGGCCATTTTTCTTTTACGGTTTGATGAAAGAGCCTTGTTGTAGCAATAGTCTCCCTCATTAAGCCTTCTTGTCTTGATTTTCTACTTCATCTGAGCTAGCCATTTTGCCGGGAAGGAGGAGAGAGCATGAGGCCTTGCTTTGGAAACATCAGAGTGAGCCTCTCTCCTCTAGGGTTTTGATTTTGAGGCCTTGCCTTAACAACACCTCAAAAATATTCCCTCTAGTCCTTAAAATCTTGCCTCCTTCAACTCTTGCGTCCTTCACTTATGACTCCATTAAACCCTGAGGCACTGATCTGCAAGTCCTCCAACGTTGAAGTGAAATTGATCAAACAACTCTCAAAATCTTTGAATCTCAAACCCTAACTACACTAACCCTAGCCTAGACTAATCTACTAACCCTAATTTGCTAACATCATCATTGGTTATTTCATCTTCAATGCAACAACGTCTTGTTTTAAGAGAAATTGAATGGTGGTTTAGGCATTAATTGAATAAAGTGTTGATTGGTTACCTTGAATGCCACATTGTTCCAATATTTATTGGTGAAGTGTTATATCTTTTCATTGCTATTGACTTTGTCAACACTTATTGCTACATTGCTCATATATTTATCAGATAGTCTTATGAAGTACTAACCCATTGACATATAAATTGCATATATCAATTTGTTGTTGCTTTGTTGTAGGTAGGTGTTCTTCATTGGGGATTTACTTTGTTATTGGCTGTTTAGCCGGGATTATCTATTTGGTGGTGACTTGTGAAGAGGGAAATCTTATCTTTGTCCTATTAGCCTTTGCCTCTTCAAAACCACAGGTCACCGGGGACATCTCCCCTGGGCCTAACCTCCCTAAAGAGAAAGAACCTCCCCATCATGGTGACATTGGGTGGGATAGGTTCCTGTTACGCTAGTTTGGATTTCCATCTTATAGCCTTTTATCCTAGCTACAAACTGTGTGATAACAAGAGCCACATGAACAATTTAATCTTCAGTGGGCAATCACATTTCCAGATTTGCCTTTGACATCCACTTTTGTTTTTTGTCCAATTTTTAGCCGCCAGGGCATTATAAATATTCCTTGTAGTTAAGATCCATGTTCCGTCCCTAACTTTCCACATTAATTCATCCTTTGTTCCATTCAATGCAATTCTGACATCAATGAATTTCTTTATGTAACCTTCCCATTCAACAACTAGATCCCCTTCTAATCCCAGGTCTTCACAAGTAAGCCAATTTGAGCAAAGTGAACCTATAGCGAACACACTTCTAGCCTAAAAGAGAAAGACTATCCAATGATCATTTAAAAAATGAATCAACTCCTGCGAAATAAAATATCCCACCTCCAAGCCCAGGATCACATCCTTCCCTATAATGATATCAACACCAGATCCTAGTTTCCATGCTAGCCAGTGCACCAAAAGAGGTAAAGCATTAATAATATTTTTCCAAGTTTGTGAACCAAATTGGACCACCGGTACTGCTGATCTCAACCATGATATCACCGAAGTATGAGGAAAGTACTTGTTTTTCAGGACACATTTTCATGTCCTCGGTTGCATCAATCCTAACCAAAGGGATTTTGTTGCTAAGGCTCTCGAGAAGAAAAAAATGTTCCTCATCTCCCAACCACCAAACTGTTTTGGTTTGGCTAATAATTCCCAGCCGCAAAGATGTATGGAATAGAAGGTTAACTTACGAATCCTGTTCAAAACAATTGCATGAATGTGTGCAAGTGCCAACCAATAAATTGGTTGGCTTTCAAGAACTACTTTAATCAGTACAAATCTACCACCCAATGATAAGTAACGATTGTGTTCAAATTTTGTCAATAGCTAGTTCCAATCAACCGCTTTATATCTGTCCAACTTTAAAAAGTACCCCAAGTATTTGAAACCATCCAC
This sequence comes from Picea sitchensis, assembly GCA_010110895.2. Lineage (NCBI taxonomy): Eukaryota > Viridiplantae > Streptophyta > Pinopsida > Pinales > Pinaceae > Picea > Picea sitchensis. Next base: position 147,039 of record SNQJ01S0017582.1, on the reverse strand, counting down.
CAGACAAGAGACGCCAAAATGATATAAGTCATTCAACCGATCTTGAAAGTCCTGTTGAATCCCGTGATGATGGAAGATGGATTTATGTGTATTGATCTCCAGTCCACTAACACCACAGAAAGCACATAATAGTTGTTGAATCTCACACCATTCATTCATGTCTTCTTTAGTCATTATTATCACATCATCCACAAATAGGAGATGAATGATCCTTATCAAGTGAGAGACTTTTATATCCGACACCTTCCCCTCCAAATGACTCTTTTTTAGTGCAAGACTCAACCCCTCCATCACAAGTATAAAAAGAAGTGGGGACAAGGGGAAACCCTTGCAAAGTCCTCTCCCACTATTTATGAAATTTGTGGGTTCTCCATTGACCAATATGGATAGATTAGTCGAAGACACACAACCCATAATCCACCTGGAGATAAGATGCCCAAAACCACAGTGTAAAAGCAACAATCTAAGGTAATCCAAATTTGCACAGTCGTATGCATTTTTTAGATCTAGTTTCAGAATGACTTCCTATAATTTCTTAGTCTTTATTCTATGGAGGCACTACTGTGTTGTAGCTATAGCGTCCCTTAAGGAACCCCAACTGTTCCTCTGAAAGAGCCTGGGAAAGGAAAGGTCTAATCTGCCTTGCAATTATCTTTGTGACAATCTTGTAAACAAGATTACATAATGCAATAGGCCGAAAATCAGAGAAGGATAATGGATGGTTTTCTTTTGGAATTAAAGAAAGAAAAGTGGAATTTAGCAGTCTGATGACTTCACTACGAAGTCTAGTTTCCTCCCCCATCTCTAATAAATCAGCCCCAACTAGATCAATGAAGAAAATGAAAAGTTCAACTGTCCACCCATCAGGGCCCATACTCTTGTCTTTTGGAAAACCTCTTAATACCTCCACAATCTCCTCCATATTAACAACCCTTTCCAAAGTCACCACCTCTTACTCCTGAAAAATCCTTGGATACAGTCTGATGGCTGCCAGTTGATCCTGAATATTAGTTTGATTCTGATCTTTAATTTTTTTTTCGAAATAGGAGACAACTTATTTTTTAATGGCATCCTGACCTGAGTGAACATTACCAGTCTCATCCCTTATTTCCCATAGAAATTTCTTATTCCTGTGATAATTAGTAAAATTATGGAAGAATTTTGTATTTCTGTCGCCACTCTTTATCCAAATTTTCCTTCTTTTCCGCCTCCATCTCTCTTCCTCCTCCAGTAATAGCTTATTTTGATCCATTTCAAGCTTCTTCCCTTGTTGTTCTGTGTCTTCGTTTATCATACCCACATTTTTCTGTCAGAAAAAGGTTTCTAAATCTGCTTCAATTGTTGTTAATTGTTCCTGTTCCCTTTTTAATTTAGTTTTCAACCAGGATCTAACCCTGTTTTTAAGGAGTGAAAATTTCTCAACCAGTTTTCTCTGAGAGACAACAATAAAATCAAACCTGTTATCAAGCCATACATCTCTAGTTAATTCAACAAAAGTACCATCTTTTAACCAGACCAGATTAAATTTAAAAGCACGCCTAGTCTTTGGAATGTCAAGGTCCAACTGCAAAAAAATAGGAGAATGGTCCGATATATGTGTTGGCTCCACCCAAGATCTAAACTGTAGCTCTGGGCCCATCAAATATTCATGCATAAAAAATTTGTCAATCCTTTTTGAAATACTTGATTCCCCCATCTTATCGTTACTCCACGTCGGGGCCATCTCGGCCGGAGCCACATCAACAAGCGGAAACTCATCAAAAAGTTCTTTGAAAAAAAGAGCCAAAGGATCTAGCAGGGCCACTATACCCCACATCTCTTCAGAGTTTAAGGTAAAGTTTAAATCTCTCGCCAGTATAAGGTTTTTGATAGATAACAACCCTCCGTCAACAAGTTTTCTCCAGAATGTCTTACACTCCTTGCAAGGACCATAGATATTAAGGAGTGATAGTCTCCTTTTATCCGCAACACTGGATCCTATCAAGAGAATTCCACCGCAGGTAAGGACATGAGAGAAAACAAAATATTGAGGGTCCCAAGATGCTAGCAAGCCCCCTGAATGACCAACAAAACTAATGGCGCACAACATCCAATATGGATTCAAAGCAAACATAAAATCCCAAGCACTCTCATCAGAAGTTAGTGTCTCTTGTAGTAAAACAATGTCAAGTGTAGTCTTATTCAACAATCTCCTCATAGAGGCAAGTTAAGGGTCCCTCCTACCCCTCTAATGTTTAGGGATAAAATGATCACGACTTGGCCCTTGCGAGGGATTTGATGCCTCTAAGCGCCCCCTAGTCAATAGTCAAAAGAGATGAGGAAGATGGTGTTGCGTGCACTCCTGGTATTTACAAGAGATAGTTCCAATCCCAGTCCTCTGGACCATGCAAGTTTTTTTCCATCCGAGGCCTCAATAACCACCAGTTCTTGTTCTATAGGTAATGGTTCCCCAAGAACCACTTCATTTTTTCTTAAGAAGTTCAGAATAGGAACATGGTTGTTTATCTCCCTGTAGGTCGGGACTAAATCATTAAGAATCCTATCCAGAGATTGGGTACTATCATCAAGTTCACGAAAACCCAGTAGGAGGGACGAGTCTTTTGACCGCCTACCAACATCTATGACAGTAGAGGGAAGAGACATAGTAATAATAGGGCTGTTAAATACCATACTCGTTTCATTTAAGGCCAACGGGGGTAGGGTCGTATCAAAATTATGGATGCAAGCCTCCTTTCCCTTGTCCCTCATCCCCGAATTTAATAGAACACTAGATTCCTTAGAAACATCAGAAAACACAGAGTCTAGAAGATTTATATCCCATGCCGACAAAGAACAATACAGATTAGGGACAAAATGTCGTAACTTACCCACAAATGTAGATTTCATGTCTATATAATCGTCCAGCTCCCCCACATCCTAATGGAAGCCCAGTTCCAAAGTATCCACCTCCATAGGATACCCATTGTTGACATTTTCCTCCACTGATTGTTCATCTGTGTGTACACCAAAAGGAAGCCTGCACTCTTTTTTGAGATGACCAGTTTGTCTACACCAACTGCATTGAAAAGGTACCCCAAGATAATCTAATCTCTGGGAGATGACCATGTCTCATCACTCTATATCTAAATTCTCCAACAGTCCCCCATGTATATCAATTTCTACAAGGATTTTTTCCATACATCGGCTGTTTGAGAGGAGTGCTTCCTCGTCTAGCTTGATAAAGTGACCCAACATATTTCTGATAGCCTCCAAGGATTTTTGGTTCCATAACTGTAATGGAAAGCCTGACATCAACACCCATAGATGCCGAAAGCTAAAATATTCAGATGTCGGATTGAATTTTAGGCTCCAACGTTTTAACATAAGACTACCACCTTCGAAGACCCAAAACTTTTCTAGTATCCTTGTCGAGTCTTCTGGAGAACTAAAAATAAACCTAAACCACCCCTGAGGTAAATGAAGGAGCATCGGTGAGTAACCCAGGATGGTTTCCCAGGTGTCCTTCATCCACACCAAAACTGAACTTTTACAAAAATGGCGATATGAAAGTCTACCTACCAGAGTGCATAATGCAAGTAAATAAGACTCTGTTAGCCTGATATCCATCCCAAGGACCATCTTGCGCTTTGTTTTTTTGGGTTTCCACACTCTATAAGGAAACTTGGTAGAGTGTTCCTACCCCACTCTACCACTTCCAGGTATCGTCGAACTGACCTTAAACTGACGAAGTCTTTCCTCTAGCCCTGAAAGATAAAATGGGATAGTTCTTGGCCACACCTATGTTGTTGCCTATGCCAAGTCCTCTTTCTTCCCTCGGAGAGAAACCAACACTTGTATGTGTTTCCTTGCAAGCTTGCTCAAAGGAAGAATCATGAAGGAAGGAATAGTTTAGTGAGAAAGAGGATGAAGGATAAGATGTCGTCTGCAGGGTTGATGGAGCATTTAGTGATGCATCAAACAAGGTTTTAATAACATGACTTTGGAATATGGCATCCACTGTTGATATGAATTTTGGATGATCCCAAGGATCTCCTACCTCGTCTCCCAATGGATGGCTGACCTCAACATCCATAACTACCACTAATGCGAAAACTTAAAGGCTCCACCAAAAAACGGTAATAGGCATCGATCCATATTGGAGGGGAACGGAGGTATGATAGTAGAGAAGGTTTGACAAGAATTCTCCTTACAAATGCGCTAACGAAACTATGAATCCTGTCAGAGATTCCAGGAAAAATACAAAGAATCGGACAATACAGAGGTTCTAAAAAAAAAACAAAGGAGGAAAAAACCAAAATACCGTTCTCTAAACCTGAAACTTCAATAGTTATTGTCCTCCTAGCCCAAAAAATGTGCCATCACCCAAGACAAACCTCTTCAAAATTTCTCGCCTCCCGAGCATTTGAAATTTTGTTCCACCATGAAACTTGCTCTCTCTCCCCTCCCCAACTCCAATCCTAAAAAAGGTCATTACATGTTATCAATTACAAATTTTAAAAGAAATGAATGTGTATTATTTTAAATAATGTAATATTAGGTAAGGTAATGAGGTTCTTGGTAGTCTGTAAAATCACCAAGAACAAGCCCCGGTTCTATTTATAAATTGTAAACATGTTTTGTAGGCTGGTGAGACGAGTGTTGATAAGCTGGTGGGCTTATGTGTTACTAAGCCGAAGAGCCTAGGTGTTAAAGGCCATGAGCCTGATTTTGTATATGTAATTATGCAGATCATTAATAAAATATAAACATCGTTGTGTGCATACCGACCACAAAGAAAGAGTGATGGGGGACTAAGCTTCCACAAGGTTGGGTAAGGGAGGAGGCTAAGGGTGTGGGCCTAGGGGCTAAGCTAGGGGGATTACCTCTAAAGGGGATAATAATTTATTATTATTTCCTAAAGGCTAAGGTGGACAATTGATGAGTGTTTTCCTAAGTTCTTGGGAAAGGGGAACGAATGCAAATGTAGTGCATGCAGCTCCAGGAAGACATGTGTCGATTTGGGTGCATGCATTAAAATATGATGAGTTGAGTCGTGTTGGGGGGTTCGTTCAATGGAGTCTGGAGATTCTCCAGCCACTATCTAACCATGAATGGGGACATCCACCAGGAACCCTGGAACGAGTAACCCATGAGTCATTCTTCCATCCTCCGTCTGAGTTAGTGGTTCATCCTGTCCATTCTTCTATCCATAGTCGGAACCCGAAACTAGGAGATTTGACCTCTGCGTTTTGTTCTCTGGTCGTGCACCTTGAAAACCAGTGGGGAAAACCCATGGAGTAATCCACCGTCTAAC
>SNQJ01S0017582.1:111618-135021 GCA_010110895.2 Picea sitchensis | reverse complement strand
CTGAAGTTTGGTACCTTAGTCTAGATCATGTGATATGGAAGTCTTCTCAATCAAAAGATAAGTACAATTCTCTATTTATTGTATGTTGTGTATCTTGCATACAAGTTATAATGTTATTAAAATTGTTTGTATATATATATATATATACACACACACACACACACTTTCATTTATTGCATCCATGAAGGTACATAATGTGTTTCATATTTCATTGATTAAGAAATATATATACTTGATGCTAATCATGTAATCGATTGGAACATGTTTCAGGTGGAACAAGAAGGTGTCTTGCAAGTGCATCCGGTGCGCATATTGGATCGGAAGAGAAAAACAACTCCGAAATCGAGCCATAGGGCTTGTAAAGGTCCAGTGGACCTGGTACGGTCCTAAGGATGCGACATGGAAACCTGGGGATGCTATGCGGGCAGAATACCCACATCTTTTTGAAGATTTTGGAAATGTTGTTGATTCTGTGTAAAGAGTTGCATTGAGGACAATGCAAAAATAAGGGGAGGGGATTGTAATATCCCCAAGAACGAACCCCAGTTGTATTTATAAATTGTAAACATGTTTTATAGGCTGGTGAGCCAAGTTTTGATGAGCTGGTGGGCTTATGTGTTACTAGGCTGGAGAGCCTAGGTGTTAAAGGCCAGGAGCCTAATTTTGTATATGTAATTATGCAGATCATTAATAAAATATAAACATCATTGCGTGCAGACCAACCACAAAGAAAGAGTGATGGGGGACTAAGATTCCACAAGGTTGGGTAAGGGAGGAGGCTAAGTGTGTGGGCCTAGGGGCTAAGCTAGAGGGCTTACCTCTAAAGGGGATAATAATTTATTATTATTTCCTAAAGGCTAAGGTGGAAAATTGATGAGTGCCATCCTAAGTTCCTGGGAAAGAGGAACACATGAAAATGTAGTGCATGCAGCTCCAGGAAGACAAGTGTCGGCCTGGGCGCATGCATTAAAATATGATGAGTTGAGTCGTGTTGGGAGGTTCATTCTATGGAGTCTGGTGATTCTCCAACCACTTTCTAACTGTGAACGGGGACATCCTCCAGGAACCTTGGAATGAGTAACGGGTGATTCATTCTGCCATCCTCCGTCTGAGTTAGCGGTTCATCCTGTCCATTCTTCTATCCATAGTCAGAACCCGAAACCAGGAGAATCGACCTCTACGTTTTGTTCTCTGGTCGTGCACCTTGAAAACCAGTGGGAAAAACTTGTGGATTGATCCACCGTCTAACCGGTTTGACCTCTGCATAGTCACGCATCCTGAAACCGATAATATGTGAGTCGTTCTGTGTCTTCTAAGGAAACCGACACTTGGGAAATCACCTTAGTCGTGTCATGTTTTAGCGTGGGATTTTTCTTCCTACAGTGTCATGCCCATCTCTTGTTTCCACTGCCATCCCTGTGGGAATGAGTGCTCAACTGTTTCTATTGTCCTCACCTGGATGGAGTTGAGTTGAGGAGTGTGCTGAAGAAGCGGGTTGTCAAGCTCGTGGTAGAAGAGGTAGGTTGTCAGGCCTGTGAGTAGCTCTCTTCAGGTGAGAGAGTCTGTTGGGAAGTGGGTTTCTCCCAGAGAGAGTCCGACACCAGCTACAAAGCTCTGAGATTTCCTGATCTAGCCTGCTGCCGAGACCCAAAGAGGAAGGTGAACCACCGAAGGAATGTTCTTGTGAAGGTGTATATTCCCGGGTGGAACAAGTATGTGGGGAATGAGAGTCCATGATTAGTGGGCATAAGAAGACTCCTAGAGAGAATCCTTCCGGTTGCACTGTGCAGTTTTCATGTAACCTTAGCCTAGTCTAGGATTCCCTTGCCTTGGGTGGATCTTAGTCCCAGCTCGGGGGTGACCCACTATTGAGCGTGATGAGCAGTGTGGTCTAAGACTGGTAGGTTCGTGGAAGGTCTGCACATAGTTGGTGGAGTTACTACATTTTCAAAGATAAGTATCATTATGTGTTTAATTTCAATTAAAATGCATGTCTGTGATGCTTGTAATATTATCATGTATTCCGTTGCAATGATATTTATTGTTAATTCTATTTAAGTCTGTATGATGGTAGTAACTCTATGTTAAATGAGTTAATTTGATTTAATATGCATGTTATATATAAATTTATGGGACTGTTCCGCGTAGTAGCATTGCCCAACAGTGGGGTTGATGGTCGGGGACGTTACAAATTGGTATCAGAGATTTAAAGGATAAGTTAAGGTTGTGTTGGTAATGTTTCCCGGCCTATTGGTGGTTGGGGACATTACATATTCAGAGGTTCAAATTTAGAGGGGTAAGCTATGTATATCTCCGTAGATTTTAGTAGTAAAATCGTTATATGGAGAGGGTTCCTTGTCCCAGATACAAAGGGGTCTCATATACCAATTTGGTGTTTGACTTGACAATGACCTTAAAAATAAATTGTTATTATTATTAATATAAAAGTGGAGACTTCCTATCACAATATGAAATAAAGGTTTTTATCCATAAACTTAATACATATTACTTTTAAATTTAAATACTTTTATCTTTATTCTCTTAACTAAACAAATATTCTAATGTCTATTATAATTATCTAATATTATTTACCCCCTTTTTCCGATTAACTTTATCTTCTCCCCTTATGTAATAACCTTAATTAAATCCTTTAATAAATATTAGTTTAATAAGTATTAGATTAATAAATATTATTTTAATAAAATATTAAAATAGATTTTATTTCTTTTTTTATTAATTATGAAGACTTAGTTAATAATACAATTGTATTGGTAGATGGACTCATTTATGGAGGGGGGATAATGTGGTTGAGACTTAATAGGGGGTAAGGTGGTTGATGTTTAATGGGGGGATAAGGTGGTTGGATAAGGGAGGAGAAGGGGGATAAGGCAAGGAGGAGGACTCGGGAAGGGGGAGCTCTTTTGGGGGTGAAGATATTTTTAATTTATGGGAGAGGGAGAAGGTGAAGGGAGGAACAGTTTTTGGGACTGCATCTGGATTACTGGTTTTACTTGAGGAGCTTGCTTGAGGACTTTCACAGGGGGCACCTGTTGCTGAGAATTTTGGGCTTGGGGGCCAAGAAACCATAAGGAATCCTAGGGCTAGGGAGCTGGATAGGCTGTTCCTAGCTGGCTGGGAGGTTAGTCAGTTTTGGGCAAAGCTTCAGCTTGGGCAGAGCTTTAGAACAACATCAGTTTGAGGTATTTATTATCATTAATATGTTGTGTTCATTATTGATATATTGTTCATAATATTCATGCTGAACATGTTGTTTATTATCATGATGCTCATTTTTAATTCTGCTAAACATTGTTATCATGATGGATACTGAACTGAAAAGAAACTATGATAGCATTTCTATATTTAAATTTATGTTTTATAAGGTTGTGTTTGGACAGTCCTTACACATGGTATCAAAGCTCTAGTTTAAAATCTGGGGCAAAGGGCCTACCTACCCACCCATCCTCATGACTGAAGGCTATGTTATATGTCTAAACAACCCTGAAAAACCCCATGAGTTTATTTAACAGTAAAGCTCCTATGTTTCATGTAAAATATTTTTTTTTACAAACAAAATTACAGGGTTGAAGATCAAAATGCGCAAAATTGGCTGAGTTAGAACCTAAAGTCAATATCCAAAAATCAAAAATAAACTTGAAATGCAAATCGAAATTGAAATTTTAGATTCAACCTAGAAATAAACGAAATAAGCAAATAGAAATTAAAACTTTAGGTTCAACCCAAAAATAAAGAAAAAAAAAATTGTTTTTGAGAGACTCGAACACGAAACATTTTAGAAATGGACCCAAACAACAAACAATTGAGTGTGATAAAAGAATCATATACATTGATTTAAAGCAATCTCTGAAATTACTCACCAAAACCGCCAAAACAAGAATAATGATGTCGAGCCTTCCCAAACTCACAGTTCAGCTAAAACACCATAGACAGTTTCCAATCCTGGATTGAAACCATAGCTAATGGATTACAATCCTAGCTTTTAAACAAAAAAATTCCCACTTCTCTGTAAACTCAGCTAAAAGGCCAAAATTTGACAAATTTTGAAGAGTTGAACTACAATAACAAAACAACTGACTTGTCACAGTCAAAACCTAGGCTAAATGAATGAGCATCAGACAAGCATTATCATCATTTTGAGGATTCCCTCGTATATAGAAGCTCCTTAAAAAGCTAAGAATTCAACAAAATTTTGAGGAATCAAACTACTGTAACAACACACACCCTAGTGCAAAAGAGCTCATGGGACTCGAACCCACAACCTGTTGGTTGAGCGCATGCCTTGGGAAAGGTCCTTTCACAATGTGCCATGTTTTGGTGCTCATGGGACTCGAACCCACGACCTGTTGGTTGAGCGCATCAAGGGAAGAGCCCACGGGCCCAAGCTATCAAGCGCCAAAGCCATCAAGAAAAGATCCCACAAGGGAGCAACACGAAGGCAATATAAACAAGAATTCTACAGAGTTAAACAAAAAAAGGGGGCAGTCGTAGGCCCAACCCCGAGCTTGATTATCACAAACATACACCACAAGCATCGAGGGTGAAGTAATAAGCAATGCCCATTCACAAGCTATTTGGTAGACAAATCAGGGTTCGTATACTGTGCTCAAGACTTTAAGAAAAGATCCCACATGGAGCCAAAGCTCGTGCATACCACGAACCAAGCCAACACATAACCCATAACAAAATCCAACGACCAATACCAAGTTCCGAGCGTTGAGCCACGATGGAGGAGTAGAGGGAATGCACCACTGTGCACAGCGCGTCCTCTAGTCCTTGAACTCGTGGACACCAGGGTTGACCGAGCAAAGAGAACGACCATGGACGACCTCATTCTTCACCTCTGCATGTAATGACCGAGCAGAGAAAAACAAATGAAAGTGAAAAGGGGGCCGAGCGAGAGTAGGGTTGAAGTGTGGAATGAAGGCGAGGAATGGAAGCGTATGAGTGTAAGAGTCTGGGTGTAGGGTTTTGGGGGATGAAATCCGTTGGGGAGGGGGGGCACGTGGGCCTCATGCAAGAACCCACTGCCCGACTTTAATTTAATAATAATAATAATAATAATTTTAATTTTTTTTTATTATTTGCATTTTAATTAATTTTAATTTTATATTTATTTTATTATTAATTTTAATTTATTCTTCTAAATTATTATCGTTTAATTTAGGTTTAAATTTTAATTGTTTAGTAATAAAACAAAAAAAAAAATTTAAATTTATGTTTTAAATTAAAACTAATTATTGTGATTAATTAATTGGATGATTAATTAAATTAGTGATTAATTAAGTACTTAATTAAATTAGTACTTAATTTAGTGATTATTTAAGTACTTAATTAAGTGATTAATTAAGTACTTAATTAAGTGATTAATTAAGTACTTAATTATGATACCAATAATAATAATAATTTTTTTGGATTAAATTAAATGTGTTGATTAAGGCGATGGAAATTCAGGTTAAAGTTGAGTCTAGATTTTTAGTTTTTTTATTTTTTATAATTAATCAACATTATGATAAAAATCACATTAATTAGTTTTAAACAAAAAAGTTTAAGGACTTAGATCATGATAAGGGGGAGGGGGCTACATGCGCGCTAAGAAGGTAAGTTAGAGAAATTGGCGAGTGTGGTACAGTGCTAGCATAGCTACCAGACGAGAGAGTTGATATTTTTCTTAGGCGAAGATATCGAGCTTAGAGGCTTTCGACCCTGACCTAGCCACTTACCCTAAAGAGAGTAATGTCTGTTTACAGACAAGTAAAAAAAAACTTATGCCTAACCCTATGTTTTCAAGTATAAGATGCGCGNTTAATTAAGTACTTAATTATGATACCAATAATAATAATAATTTTTTTGGATTAAATTAAATGTGTTGATTAAGGCGATGGAAATTCAGGTTAAAGTTGAGTCTAGATTTTTAGTTTTTTTTTTTTTATAATTAATCAACATTATGATAAAAATCACATTAATTAGTTTTAAACAAAAAAGTTTAAGGACTTAAATCATGATAAGGGGGAGGGGGCTACATGCGCGCTAAGAAGGTAAGTTAGAGAAATTGGCGAGTGTGGTACAGTGCTAGCATAGCTACCAGACGAGAGAGTCGATATTTTTCTTAGGCGAAGATATCGAGCTTAGAGGCTTTCGACCCTGACCTAGCCACTTACCCTAAAGAGAGTAATGTCTGTTTACAGACAAGTAAAAAAAAACTTATGCCTAACCCTATGTTTTCAAGTATAAGATGCGCGAATGTGAATTTCCTTAGACTGTTCCCTGACAAACATTTGGTTGATGTAGATTCAATTATATAGGATGGTTAATGTTAGCGTCAGAAGTCACTCCTGGATTGCTTGCAGGAGCAGAGCCCAACGCCCATCAGTTTTATGTCAGGATTTGTTTAATGGGGTGATCGGATGGGTAAAGACTCAAGAAGATATAGCTTTAACTCAGGAAACTGGGCCTGGTATGTAGAAAGCAAGGGAGGTCTTGATCCAAATTCCGTCAGTAAATGGATTAAAGGGTGGTAGATGGAAGACTTGTGAGAAGGGCGAGCAAGACTGCCTCGGGCGATAGGCCTTTGGAGGCTTAAGGGTGAAAAACTCAGAAGCCAAGATCTTCTTGGTCCAAAGCTTCAAGGAGTTGAGGGGTGACTCGACTGAATCCTTCAATTCCAAGTCGTTCAACGCTAAGAAACTCACAGGAACCAATTAGAAACAATGCAATTGTTACAGTGATCCAACCTACATCATCCTATAACAGCTACGATTCGACTGGATCCTCCAATTCTGAGTTTTTCTAACACAGTAAACAAAGAGATGGAAAAGAAGCTGAAATCCATAAAGTAAGAAGTCTCAAATGCCTTGTACATTAACCAGAGCGACCAACGCTTCATCAAAACTTTACAATCGGGAGCCTTTCTCAACCATCGTTCCCTTACAAAATACAAAGACTGAGTCTATATACTCAAGAAAAGTCACCTCACAGAGGCGTGCCTAGTCACCCAAGGCTTGGTGTCCCTTCAGTCAAACTCGTACTGATATCCTTCTTCAGGAACCACCCTATCTGCGCATGGCTCCTACAGGGAGGGTAGTTGAGCCATTAAGTGCCGAGCTAGCATGTGCAGACTTCTCTGTCTAGTCGAGGACTTCGGCATGGCTTCTTTGGAAAAAACGGTACACAGGACCCCTTCGAGTAGACTTCTTTCCAGACCCTCCATACCTCACACTTAATGAATGAAAGGAGGTTTCAACCACCCGTTCTTTCCTTCATTTACTCCAAGCGAGAAACAGGATTGATATTGGATCCGATGGAGCTTGGAGATCGTAATGATCCCCTCTGTAACTGAACTCGGCGCCTTTGGACCCTCTTGCACAAATCTTTTTATTTCCTAAGTGACCACAGGTTGTGACCTTGTGCTTACTCTCAAAGGCGCTTTCGACGTTCGTGGATAGGAAGGAACTAATTCTTGATTATCATGGTCGTGATGAGAGAAACGCTGAGACGATGTAATTGGGCGCCGCACGTCCATCTCATATCTGACGGTCCTGAACTCACCCGATGATGCTATGGGCCTCGGGTCCTGGATGCTCTCGGCACCTCGTGCATCGGGAATATGACGGAGCTGCTCCTTGCACCTCGAAGGCACGATGGGCGAAAAGGCAGGGGGCCTAATCGCGCACCATGTGTTCCTTTTGGATGGACGGCTGTGACTTCTTCGTGATACAGCGGGGCCCACCTTTCGGCGCTTTCGGTGCTTTCGGGGTTCGGGGTTTCGAGATGTATAACAACATGAAACTCTTACCCCTCGAACTCCTGAATTTCGAAACACCGACGTGACTAGATCTCACGCACGCACCCTCTGGATGGACGACTGCTATCCTTCCCTGCACACAATATGGGTGCTATCTATTGCGCTAACCTCGGCGCAACTTCGCTAACCACGATTTCCCGCCAACCATTGATCTGCTCCTATGGATGAATCCTGACCATCGACAGTATAATCTTGCCCGCTAACTTGCTTGGAAGCTCAAAAAACGAGATTTTTCCGTGCTGCGCTCGGGCGCTTCTCGAGCCACTTGTAGATCTGAACGCTCTCGTGCATCGGACGAGAAATGTTACTAACATTAGGCTCCATGGGGGATAGAGTTGTCCCTGTGATGCTCTAAGGACTCATTTTGCAGTTCCAGTGCCTTGCTGTTGGGCTATGGAGTCATTTATTTAAAACTTAAAGACAGAAATAAAAACAATATTTACAACCGCGAAAAAGCCATGTGCGGATCAAGAGAAAAATATTTTTAGGAAATGCCTATTCACAGGGCCATTGAAAATTTCTTGATCCTTCAAATCCAGTACCCTGTAGGTGTTATTCGAGAATACTTTGGATACTTTGAAATGCCCGATCCACAGGGCTTCGAATTTTCTGTGCTTGCCTTTATCTTGTTTAGGNTATGGAGTCATTTATTTAAAACTTAAAGACAGAAATAAAAACAATATTTACAACCGCGAAAAAGCCATGTGCGGATCAAGAGAAAAATATTTTTAGGAAATGCCCATTCACAGGGCCATTGAAAATTTCTTGATCCTTCAAATCCAGTACCCTGTAGGTGTTATTCGAGAATACTTTGGATACTTTGAAATGCCCGATCCACAGGGCTTCGAATTTTCTATGCTTGCCTTTATCCTGTTTAGGAGCATCCCATTTCAGTACCAGGTCTCCTATCCGAAACTCTTCCTTCTTGGCCTTCTTATCAAAACCCTGCTTGATCCTTTGCTGATGGTCCTGAATTCTTCCCATTACCTGCTCCCTGACCTGTTGGACTTCCACTAGCTGATGAATTCTCCTGATCATGTCATCAATCTCCTCTTGATGATCCTGGAGGAATTTTTCTACAGGAATGGCTAAATGAGAAGGAAAAACAACCTCTGCTCCATAGACTATAGAGCTCTTCGTGGTCACTCGATTGACCCATAGAGACAATTTCAATTTTGAATGCCAATCCTTCTTGTTGTCTTCCAACAACCTTTTGATGATCCTTATCAGGATTTTGTTGGAAGACTCTGCCAAACCGTTGCCCTGGGGATAATATGGGGTAGAGTGAATCAGTTTGATCCTGAATTGCTCAGAGAACTTGGCTAATGGCTCAACCCTGAAAGAGGCTGCGTTATCAGTGAAAATCTTACTTGGGCAGCTGAATCTCGTGATGAGGTCCTCCAGGAATCCAATGATTACCTTGTGGGAAGCACTCCTGGTGGGGATAGATTCAATCCACTTGGTAAAGAAATCTGTAGCAGTCAGGATCCATCAGTGCTGCCCACTGGAAGCAGGGTGAATTTCTCCAATGAAATCTAGGCCCCATTGCTAGAAAGGTCCTGAAAAAACCACAGGATTTAACGACAAGGACTTAAGCTGTTGTTTTCCTGCAAATATTTAACATTTATTGCAAGCTCTAACCCCTCTATGGACATCAACAAACAAGGTGGGCCAGTAGTACCCGGCTCTGAGAATTTTGTGGGTTGTGGCCTTCCATAAATGGTGCCCTCCACATAGGTCGCTGTGAAATTCAAACATGATCTTGTCGGCCTCTTGTGGATCCATGCATTTCAAAAGTACCCCCAGGGGGTCTTTCCAGTATAAAATTTGATCGATAAGGCAGTATCTCACTGCCTTGAGCTTCAGATCTCTTGATTTGTTTCTTTGTAGGCCGTCTGGAGGCCGAAACTCTTGCAGAAAGTATATGACATCCTTATACCAAGGAAATCGAGCCAGTGGGGGCTCCCTTTGAGGGTCTATTTCAGGCATCCGACCCTGCTGAATTCCTGAGCATTCGTTGATGAAACTTACCCCCAAAGATTGGCAATTAGCTTCAGCCAACAGATTGGCTAAACCTTGACTTTTGATCAATTTGGTAGGCTTTATTTCCAGGTCAAATTCTAGAATCTTGGCTATCCACTTACTCCTCCCGTCTATGTCAGGCTGAATAAGGATGTCTTTAACAACAGCCGAGGGGACATAAGCTATGACTTTTGATTGTAGGACATAGATCCTAAATTCCTTAAGATCCTTTACCAGGGAATAGGCCTGCTTTTCCATAGTGTCATACCTGACTTCGACATCCCTCAATGCTCGGTTGAAATAGGCAATAGGCTGCTCTAGCCCATCCTTATTTGTGTGTAATAAAACAGTAGCCACCTTGTCAGGTGAGGCAAAGGAGAAAATAACGAAATCCTTTGAGTAGTCTGGACTAATAAGCACAGGGGCTTCAGTCTGGGCCTTCTTTATTTTCTCAAAGGAATGTCGCGATTCAGAAGTCTACCTCACTTCATTTCCTTTCCTTAACATGGCTGTTATAAGTTTTACCTCCTCAGCAAAGTTAGGCACAAACCTCCTCAGAAAATTAATCTTACCAAGGAAAGATTGGACCTCCTTCTTGGACCTTGGGATTGATAAGGCTTGTATTTCCCCAACTATGCTAGGATCAATCCTGACTCCTTCCGCTGATACTATGTGGCCTAGTAACTTTCCCTCCTGCATGGCGAACATAGATTTCTTGGGGTTTAATGAAATGCCAAAACTCCTACATTTCAGGAAAACCTTCCTGAGATGACAACAATGTTCATTATCATATTTTGAAAACACTGTGATGTCATCCAGATAGACAACCACAAATTTATCCTTTTCCCCAATGAAAGCTATGTCCATGGCACATTGAAATGTTGCCCCTGCATTCATCAGTCCAAAATGCATCTTGGCATACATGAATGTGCCCCATGGAGTGGTAAATGCCATATTTTCCATGTCCTCAGGCATAACAGAGACTTGATTGTAGCCAGAGAAACCATCGATCATGGACATCCTGGATGCTCCCGTTACCCTCTGCAGTATATGTTCCATCTTTGGTAAGGGGTAGTTATCCTTTTGTGAGCTCCTGTTCAGGTCTCTGAAGTCTACACAGAGTCTGATTTCTCCATTCTTTTTCCTTACTAGTACCAAGTTGGCCACCCACTCTGAGTATCTCAATGGCACGATGATCTGGGCCTGCAACATCTTCTTCACTTCTCTCTCCATGATAGGAAACAACATAGGATTGATCTGTCTCAGCTTCTGCCTAAATGTCTTTGCCTCCCCTTTCAACGGGATTTTATGCTCGATGATAGAAGTGTCATATGTTTTGAGGTCTTCGTAGGTCCAGGCGAAAACATCAACAAATTCCCTCAAAAGTCCAATGTATTCAGACCTCTACTCCTTTGTCAGACTTCTTGACAATTTGACAAACTTGGGCTCACTCTCGGTGCCAATGTTGCACTGAATCGTATCAGCGCCATCTTCTGATATCTTCCCTTTGAATGACACATCATTTTTATCAAAAAGCCTTTCCAAAGGAACCAGTCCCCTTGGAATATGATTGCTGGGCAACTGCGCTATGTTACGCTCTGCAATCTTATTCATAAAATTACCCCCATCAACCTTTTCTTCAGAGACAGAGTCTTGGTCGATATGCATCTCTGAAAATTCTTCGACAGTCTCCAAGAACTTCTTGATCTAAAGATTGTCCTCGAATACCTTCCAATGTTTGACATTGTCAGGTATGGAGGGCCTGCATTTTACTTCTACATCATATCTGAATTTGGGTGGCAAGGGTACTTTGAAATTGCTTGCTGATGTAGCCAAGGAATCTGTCATTGTGTTCTCCTCTCTTGGGATGAAAGAAATGTTAAATGCTAAGAAGAAACTATCAATTAGGTCCCATACCTCATTTTTGTAACTCCTGAGTCGAGGATGCTTAGCCTGATAAGCGCTTCTGATCTGCTGGACCACCAACTCTACATCTCCGAACACTGCTACTTCCTGAATTCCCATTTCCCTTGCGACTCTTAATCCTAGGAAAAGAGCTTCATACTCTGCTACATTGTTGGTAGTTTCAAATTCTAGTTTGTATGATAGAGATATGGTTTCCCGAGCAAGTGACACAAAGAACACCCCAGCTCCAGTGCCTTCCCTGGAAAAGGCTCCGTCGAAGAACATTTTCCAGATGGGGGTGATGGGGGAAGAACATTCATGAGGAGTGGTGGGATGCTTTCTGAGTTTTAAGGAAGGCTTGAGAGAATTAGTGAGTTGAAGTACATTGGAACCTAAATCAGTGTCTAAGGAAAAAATGGGATGGTTGGTAGGATTGGCCTCATCACTGATTATATAGGACAATTGGGCTTCCCTGTATAGTCTCCTATGTTCTCCTCCAAATACTGGGATAGTGGCATATGTGAGGTCCATCTGCAAAGTTCCCCCTAGTCTTTTTATCCAAGATCTTGATAACAACATATCGAACTTGGGGGGGACGTCAGCCACTACAATATCCATGACCACACTTTTCATGGGAAACTGAAACAAAGTCACGACCAGGTCTTTGATAACCCCGAAACATTGAAATTTCCTGGAGTCAAAGGAATAGAGGTCATGATAGGCTCGGGTGACTTCTAGCCCTAATTCTTCCATGACAGTTTTGGGCATGAGGTTGTGAGAAGCCCCCAAATCCATCAAGCAATTATGTAGAACCTTGTCATGTATATTCAAGGAAGTGTAGAAGGGAGGGGATGAGTCATTCCTGTCTTCTACCATAGGACCTAGAATAACTGCAGGCTTTTCATCTTGTAAATTGATGGAGTCTGTGGGAAGGAATGAGATCTCAGACTGTAAAATCTTAGAGAAGCATTTATTGAATCCTTCATGTTTAATCAATTCGTTCAGGGGAACAGGGATTCTGATCTTTTGAATTTCATGATCAAAATTAAAAGAAGATGTGAGCTTCGAGATTTCTCTTATTTCAGGAACATGACTCTGAACTGTGGGAGAGGGGGGTCAGATATTCTTACCTTTTTGGCTATCCGTTACTTCATTAGAAAGTTTTTCGGTCCTAGTGGACTACTCAGGAACATAAGGTGCTACTGTCCTTTTCTTAGACCTCAGATCATACCTGCCTTGGCTGCCACTAGTCTTGTCCCCCTTGCTCAGTTCATTTAGCTGACTGTCCATGAGAGACTCCTCGTATGCTGATTGAGTGAGATGAGGAAAAGGAGGAGTGTCTCCGAAGCAATGGATTTCAGGATCGAGCTCACCTGTTTCCCCTTCTTCCCCCTCGGCCAAAAAATTGTTTTGGAAAGGGGCCTGAATATTCTGGTCTTCTCTGTCTCTTCCCCTTTCCCTTTGCACAGTCGGGGAAGTAATATTGTTTGGCCTCCTGAAACTTCCTTTGTTTTCAGCGTTCTGAGGGCCCTTGTATGCTTGCCTCCATTCCACCTTCATCCTCTCCATCTCTGCGGACAAAGACTTCACCATCTTGGTCAGTTCATCCACTTGAGGGTGGGGCACCGATGGGCTAGAAGTTGAGGCTTCGGATATTCCCTTTCTTCTGTCTGCGTCGACCTTGTTTCTCAATCTATCAATTGCTAATACATTGGATTCCACTTCTATGGCCGCATCTTGCATTTGAGCTAAGGAGGTGGCTCTTCTTTCTCTTAGTAACAGATAGAAATCGGGGCCAAACGCACTAGCATAAGAAATCTTGGCTGAGGCTTCTGAAGGCTTTATC
Source organism: Picea sitchensis (assembly GCA_010110895.2). Taxonomy (NCBI): domain Eukaryota; kingdom Viridiplantae; phylum Streptophyta; class Pinopsida; order Pinales; family Pinaceae; genus Picea; species Picea sitchensis. The sequence continues at coordinate 121,426 of SNQJ01S0017582.1, read as the reverse complement.
TCGACAGGGATTTTGTTATACATCTTATTGAATATTTTGGAGAAGTTGGAGACAGACTCTCCATCCATCTTCTTTAGAGACCCGAACTCTGTCATGTAATACATGAAATCCTTCCTATCGCCCCACTGCCTCAGGAAAGAACTATCCATGGCTTCGATCCCAGCAATAGATCCAGGGGCCAATCCTCTGAACCATTTCCTAACCTCACCATCCAGGCTCTGGACGAAGACTCTCATCCAAACATTTTCATTTTCAATGTTCAGGTTGTCTACATAACTGTAGAAAGCAGCTAGATGCTCTTCCGCAGTTATGTCCCCTTCCCTAGTGAACTTGGGCATATACTTCAAGTAATCTCCAGTAGGGAGAGGATTCATAGGATGAGGTAGGATTAAGGGAGCATATCTGGCAGCGACTATGGCGTCCATTCTATTTAGAGGGGGGTTAGCACCAGCCATAGGAATATTAGGTGGAGGAGAACTTGGAGGAGAAGGAGTTCGTGAAGGGGCTACTGGGAATGAGTCTCGAAGTGGAATGGGAAACATAAGGGGATTTAAGGAGAAGGCTAACAGGCTCAAGACAGTAGATGCTCCTCTTTGTGGAGGAGTGGTAATAGTAACAAGAGAAGGAGCGGTAGAAATAGGAGTGGGGAAATATTCAACGGTCCTGGGTCTGCGCCAAGGTACAACTTCAGAGGAGAGGGGAGTGACAAGGATTTCTTCCTCCAATCCCAGAATAGGAGGGGAAAAATCAGCAGGAACACTCTCGAAGTTCAGGAAACGTGAAACCTCAGAAAGAGGTCTATTAAGAAATCGAGGAGGAGAAAATGGAGTTCCTACAGAAGGAGATGGTAGATTACCTAGTTCGGTGATGGAAGCTTCTTCTTCAGAGGCCTTTCCTTTTCTGAGAACCACCTCTGGATCAGTTTCAGGTGTAGCTAGAGGTAGCTGTGGATGAGACCGCGTGTGTCTACCTCTGAAAGCCACAATTAACACGACAGGTTCACCATAGTGGAGTCGTCACAATGGATTCGCCAGGTGCACAGTAGAAATCTTCAAAGGCTCTGATACCCGATGCACCTTCAGAATAAGAGGCTCAATGTCATTCAATCCCAGGGAAAATTTTCAACTTCCTTCCCGGCAACGGCGCCAGAAAATGTTAGCGTCAGAAGTCACTCCTGGATTGCTTGCAGGAGTAGAGCCCAACGCCCATCAGTTTTATGTCATGATTTGTTTAATGGGGTGATCAGATGGGTAAAGACTCAAGAAGATATAGCTTTAACTCAGGAAACAGGGCCTGGTATGTAGAAAGCAAGGGAGGTCTTGATCCAACTTCCGTCAGCAAATGGATTAAAGGGTGGTAGATGGAAGAATTGTGAGAAGGGCGAGCAAGACTGCCTCGGGCGATAGGCCTTCGGAGGCTTGAGGGTGAAAAATTTAGAAGCCAAGATCTTCTTGGTCCAGAGCTTCAAGGAGCTGAGGGGTGACTCGACTGAATCCTTCAATTCCAAGTCGTTCAGCGCTAAGAAACTCACATGAACCGATTAGAAACAATGAAACTGTTACAATGATCCAACCTACATCATCCTATAACAACTACGACTCGACTGGATCCTCCAATTCTGAGTTATTCTAACACAGTAAAAAAAGATATGGAAAAGAAGCTGACATCCATAAAGTAAGAAGTCTCAAATGCCTTGTACATTAACCTGAGCGACCAACGCTTCATCAAAACTTTACAATCGGGAGCCTTGCTCAACCATCGATCCCTTACAAAATACAAAGACCGAGTCTATATACTCAGGAAAATTCACCTCACAGAGGCGTGCCCAGTCACCCAAGGCTTGGTGTCCCTTTAGTCAAACTCGTACTGATATCCTTCTTCATGCGCCACCCTATCTGCGCATGGCTCCTACAGGGAGGGTAGCTGAGCCATTAAGTGTCGAGCTAGCGTGTGTAGACTTCTCTATCTAGTCAAGGACTTCGGCATGGCTTCTTTGGAAAAAATGGTACACAGAACCCCTTCGAGTAGACCGCTTGCCAGACCCTCCGTACCTCACACTTAATGAATGAAAGGAGGTTTCAACCACCCGTTCTTGCCTTCATTTACTCCAAGCAAGAAACAGGATTGAGATCGGATCCGATGGAGCCTGGAGATCGCGATGATCCCCTCTGTAACTGAACTCGACGCCTTTGGCCCCTCTTGCATAGCTCTTTTCATTTCCCAAGTGACCACAAGCTGTGACCCTGTGCTTACTCTCAAAGGCGCTTTCGGCGTTCGTGGATAGGAAGGATCTAATTCTTGATTATCATGGTCGTGATGAGAGAAATGCCGAGACATCGTAATTGGGTGCCACGCATCCATCTCATATCTGACGGTCCTGAACTCACCCGATGATGCTGTGGGCCCTGGGTCCTGGACGCTCTCGGCACCTCACGCATCGGGAATATGACGGAGCTGCTCCTTGCGCCTCAAAGACGCGATGGGCGAAAAGGCGGGGGGAATAATCATGCACCACGTGTTCCTTTTGGATGGATGGCTGTGACTGCTTCATGATACAGCGGGGCCCGACTTTCGGCGCTTTCGACGCTTTCAGGGTTTGGGGTTTCGAGATGTAGAACAACATGAAACTCTCACCCATCGAACTCCCAAATTCCGAAATGCCGACGTGACTAGATCTCGTGCCACACGCCCTCTGGATGGATGGCTTCTATCCTTCCCTGCACACAATATGGGTGCTATCTATTGCGCTAACCTCGACGCAACTTCGCTAACCGCGATTTCCTGCCAACCGTTGATCTACTCCTATGGATGAATCCTGACCGTCGATAATATAATCTTGCCCGCTAACTTGCTTGGAAGCTCAAAAAATGAGATTTTTCCGTGCTGCGCTCGGGCACTTCTCGAGCCACTTATAGATATGAACGCTCTCGTGCCTCGGACGAGAAATGTTACTAACAGTTAGGACTTAAGGAAATCGAGGTCAAGGGGCATAGTCACAAGGACTGCCAACGCCGCCACCACCATCACCTGAATTAGCTCTCATTTTGCGCTCTTTGGAGGCCATAAATGAGACTTTAAAGGGGAGTCAACCAATAGGGATTGAAGTGGAGCCCCCACCATCTAGAGAGGGTAACCCTGAAGTGTTGAGGGATTCAGGGGGAGGGCCTCCACCTGAGGACATCACTAGAGAACTACAAAAGATCAAATTTCCAGATTTTTCCAGGGGTCGTGCCAGTTAACGTACAGAGGCATGGTTGGAAGGAATGACACGATGTTTCTCCTTAAGAGACTATGCTTCCACATAAAAGGAGAAAATAACGATCTTTCAATTGAGGGATAGTGCCTTGAATTGGTGGGGAAACCTAGAGAGTTAGTTGCACCATACCCCATACACTGTCTCTTGGGAACTTTTTGAGGAAAGGTTCTAAAGGAAATATCTACCAGCTTACTATGAGGAACAATAGGTTGGAGCATTTCATGCTCTAGTACAGGGAAACATGACCGTGGAAGAGTATGAGATTAGCCTCATGGAATTCGTAAAATATATTTCGTACATGGATAATGATCAACGATAGGCATAACTCTTTGTCTATGGGTTAAAACCTAAGACAAGGGCCATGGTACGGATGTGGAAACCATCTTCAATAACGGAAGCAATTGAGAATGCACGTTATGTTGAGGAACAAATGAACTTAAATGGAGGTATGAGATTAACCTTTCCACGTCATCCTAGATTCGTGGGGAAGCCCCCTAGGACCTTCTCCAGGGGAGGGATCTATAGGCCACCTCCTTATGGTAATAGAGTCGTGCCAAGGACAGTTGTCACAAGAATTTAAATGGCAGCAAGTGCAACATCCCATTCATCACCAACGATGCAGGTAGGCCCACGACCTTCTCAGGGAGCAACTAGTAGGGGCAGGGGTTCCAGGGGAAAGAAATCATTTCAGAGACCGTCACAGAGTAGTGCACAGGTTCCATATCGTGTTACATGTTGGGGATGTGGAGGTCCCCATTACCAATGTGTCTGCCTAGAGTTGCAAGTAGTTTTTGTGCATAGATAAGGAAAGGCCCTGATGCGAAGAGAAAGCGGTAGCTGCCAGATTTATGCAACAGTTAATAATCGCCAGGCAAAACATCAATCCACGGTGGTGGAGTCACCAGGTACGCTAAATCATATCAATGTTAAAATTTTATTTGATTATGGTGCTACAAATAGTTTCATTTCACCATCTGCATTAGAAAAGAGTGGGTTGGCAGCCTACGAGCATGATGACTTTAAACAAGTCGAGATGGATTCGGGGGAAAAAAAAGCGGTAGGACCTAGCATTGATAATTGTCTAGTATACTTGGGAGTTTGTACTACCAGGTTGAAGGTATATGTCACTGCTCTTGGGACATATGACCTAATCATTGGAATGGATTGGTTAGAAGCCCATCGTGCTATGGTAGATTGTTTCGCAAAAAGGGTGTTTTGTGTTGATGATGAAGGAAGGCTAGTAGAGATCCATGGTGTACAGAGAAAGGTGTCTCTACGCTTTATCTCAACTATGAAGGTTAAGTGGTGCATGAGGCAAGGGTGTCAACTATATGTAGTGGAAGCAGTGAATGAAAGGAAAGGACCCTCCTTGGATTAGTGCCCAGTATTGTCAGAGTTTAAGGACGTTTTTCCGAATGAGTTTCCAGGGTTACCTCTTGAGAGGGAGCTTGATTTTACTACTGAGCTAAAACCTAGTGTAGAACCAATTTCCAAGACTCTGTATAGGATGACAGCGCCAGAACGTTGTGAGTTGCAGATGCAGTTGAAAGAGCTACTCAACTTAGGGCTAATAAGGCCCAGTGTCTCACCTTGGGGTGCACCAGTAATTTTTGGGAAGAAGAAGGATGGTTCCTTATGATTGTGCATAGATTACAGGGAATTGAACCGTGATACAGTAAAAAATAGGTACCCAATGCCACATATAGATGATCTCTTTGATCATATGAATGGAGCAATGATATTCTCAAAAATTGATTTCCGATCAAGGTATCACCAGTTAAGGATTAAGGAAGGCGATATTCCTAAAACTGCCTTTCGAACTCGGTTTGGGCATTACGAGTTCATTGTAGTACCTTTTGGATTGACCAACGCGCCAACAATATTCATGAGCCTCATGAATGGTGTATTCCAGAAGTACTTAGACCATTTTGTACAAGTCTTTCTAGATGATATCTTCATCTATTCCAAGGACGAAAGAGAACACGAGGAACACTTGTGAGTGGTGTTGTCCTACCTTAGAGAGAACAAATTGTATGGGAAGTTGTCGAAGTGTTCCTTCTTCCAAAAATAAATTCACTATTTAGGTCATATCATTCTGGTGAAGGAATCTCTGTGGACCCAGAAAAGGTAAAGACCATTATGGAATGACTAGTACCGAAAAATGCTCATGAGGTAAGAAGCTTCATGGGGATAGAAGGTTATTATCGAATATTTGTGGAAGGGTTTTCTAAAATATCGAAACCCATCACCACCTTGCAACGCAAGGGGGTCAGGTATGAATGGACAAAAGAATGTGATAGTGCATTCATCGAGCTTAAGAGGTTATTAACTAGTGCACCAATTCTACAAGTGTCGGATATGGAAAAGGACTTTACAGTCTGCATGGATGCCTTGAAGCAAGGGTTGGGGGGCATGCTAATGCAAGATGGAGGAGTGATAGCTTATGTGTCAAGGAAGTTGAAGAAACACGAGGAGATTTACGCTACTCATGATTTAGAGTTGACAGCTATAATGCTATCTCTGAAACTTTGGAGGCACTATCTAGTGGGGCGAAACTTTGAGCTCAAAACAGACCATGAAATTTTAAAACATCTCTTCACTCAAATGGATCTTAATGCCAGGCATAGGCGATGGAGTGAGTTTATGAGTGAGTACGATTTTGGTATTTCATACATCAAGGGAAAATAAAATGTGGTCRCGGATACCTTGAGTAGGAGGCCACATGTCTTCTCCTTGGTACCCTTAAAAGTCAATCTGAGGGAACGTGTGTTGACGCAAMTCCATGGAGATAATTAGTATTTAAAGGTTACTCCAAACCTCCAGAGTGGGAGGCAATCAGATCCAAAGTATGAAGGATATAGCCTAGAAGCAGACGGACTATTAAGATATCAAGGAAGGATGTACATCCCCTAAGGTGGGGATATTCGAAGCATCATAGTGAAGGAAGCCCATAGAGAACTTTACTGTGTGCATCCGGGTGTGAAGAAAATGTACGTAGACATGAGGAAGATCTTCTTCTGGGTAGGCATGAAGTGCCATGTAGTCCATTTCATTTCCAAGTTCCTAGAGTGTCAACAAGTGAAAGCCGACCACCATCACCTGACAGGACTCCTACAACCACATGATGTTCCTATGTCCAAGTGGGAAGTCATTTCTATGAATTTTGTTGTGGGGTTGTTGCTCACATCTCATAGACACAATGCCATTCTTTTGATAGTTGATAAGTTAACCAAGAGTGCTCATTTTATTCCAGTTAGAGACACTTACGATGTCACTGATGTGGCATGTGTGTTTGTAAGTGAGGTCATCCGTTTGGACACGATACCCAAGAAGATCATTTCAGATAAGGACTTTAGATTCACTTCTAGGTTTTTGACAAGTTTACAGTCAGTGTTGGGGACGCAGTTGAACTTAAGCACAACTTATCATCCATAAACAGATGGGAAAACTGAGAGAGTAAACCAATTCATGGAAGACATGCTTATGATGTATGTCATCGATAATCAAACCCATTGGAAGAAGTACCTAAATTTGGTAGAGTTTGCCTACAATAACAGTTTTCATAGCTCCATCGAAATGCCACCCTACGAAGCTCTGTATGGAAGGCCATGCAGAACATCGCTGAGTTGGGAAAGATTAGAAGACCGAGTGATAGTTGGGCCAGAATTGATTCAAGAGATGGAGGAATAGGTGATACAAATTAGGCAAAGACTAAAGGAAGAACATGATAGACTGAAAATTTATACTGATGCACATAGAACTGATCGAAGTTATAAAGTGGGAGATCAAGTTTTCATTCGTATCAGACCCAATAAGAGTACCATTCGGTTCCGGAAGGGGACAAAGTTGTCACCTCGATTTATAGGACCGTTCAAAATCCAAGAGAAAATTGGACCCATTGCCTATCGTCTCATACTGCCACCCCACTTGCATAAAAATCATAATGTTTTTCATGTATTTGTTCTACGTCATTATGTTGTTGATGAATCACATAAATTAAATTGGAAGGAATTGCAGGTATTGGATGTGGGAACCCTCACGGTAGAACCATTACGCATATTGGAACGTAGAGTCCGACAGCTCAGGAACCATCTAGTAGACCAAGTTAAGGTCCAGTGGGACAAGTATAGTCCAGGATCTGCTACTTGGGAGGATGCCGAGACATTACGACGAGATTATCCCTCACTTTTTTGACCACCTCAAGAATATGTTTCTTGAAGGTTGGGTGTATGTAACACCACCTTTTGACTTAGACAACTAGGATTAATTGATACCTAATCACCTTTATTTTCTATTCATAATGAAACCATTAATGATACACTTGAACTTTTAAGACGTAGGAACCTTTATGAATGTTTAAATGTTATTTGAATGATGATGGATAGGATGCGATCTATTATGTGAATGTAAATTCTATGAATGTTTAAATTTTATTTGAATGATGATGGATATGATGTGATCTATTATGAGAATGTAAATTCTATTAATGTTTAAATGTTATTTGAATGATGATGGATATGATGCGATCTATTATGAGAATGTAAATTCTATTAATGTTTGAATGTTATTTGAATGATGATGGATATGATGCGATCTATTATGAGAATGTAAATTCTATGAATGTTTAAATGTTATTTAAATGATGATGGATATGATGTGATCTATTATGTAAATGAAAATTCTATGAACGAGTAACACCAATTGAATTATGGGGATATTATTAGATCTATTTCTAATTTGAAAACTTTGACATTTAAAGTTGTTGGTACGTGGATACCGAATTGAGATGATGATTGAATGCATTTACATGATGATAATGCATAGATATGTATGAGTTTGTGTTATAGACTAATTTGCAGGTCAATGGGATATGAAATAGCCAAGGGATAATGGTAATAAAATGGATGCTACGACCACTGACCGAGAAAAAATATGGTATGGATCTTTGTATGTGAAATTATATTAGTACGAATACACTTCTTTGATATGTGGACCAGTGCAGGTTTTCAGGTGGTGAGATTGCCCAAAAAACTAAATAAACGATGATAAATTCCCAGCAACACGATGCCACTATATATTCCATTGTAGGGTGTGAACCCTAGTCCTATTAGGAGGGGTGGAGGCATTTCCCACCGTGTATCCTTCGAAACCTAGAGTCATGGAAGGACGGTGTTAGCTCACACTCCCCTAGACATGTGATGATGACTGTCAGTTGCCCATTGGAGAAGCTTGGTCAAGATAGTGACATTTCCACTTACGGGTTCTATTTGAAGTTAGGTCAATATAGTTGATTCTCCAAGATAGTCCAACATAGGAAGGATAGGAATGGAAGATGTAAGTAAATTAGGGAGGAAGGATGAATAGAAATAGTTGAGAGTGTTTGGAGATTTGCCTTATGGTGGAATTTATTGTTTTCCCTTCTGAAAATAAAATATGTATATATATGTATATTCATAATTACTTAACTAAACTACAATTGTCTAAATAAACGTTGTTGAGCTAGATTATTGTAATTGAGGGATTTCACAAACATTTGATTAGTTTATTATCTTTTATAAAATGACTATTCTTGTTGATTGGATTGGATGCATACAAAAATTACTATAGAGGTGATAGTTATTGTCATTAGTACATGCACGAGACTTGTATGTGCTAGCTACACATGCATTTCTTGCACATATACACTAGTATGTATGCGTTTTCTCTTGCTTACTTAATGATAATGTTGTTTATTGGATATGAAGGTATGAACCTCATGTCATTTCCCTTGTTTTGTAAGTTACTCTAACTTCGGGATGAAGTTTCTTGAAGGGTGGGTGTATGTAACAACCTTAATTAAATCCTTTAATAAATATTAGTTTAATAAGTATTAGATTAATAAATATTATTTTATTTATTTTTTTATTAATTATGAAGACTTAGTTAATAATACAATTGTATTGGTAGATGGACCCATCTATGGAGGGGGGGATAAGGTGGTTGCGACTTAATGGGGGGATAAGGTGGTTGAGGTTTAATGGGGGTATACGGTGGTTGGATAAGGGAGGAGAAGGGGGATAAGGCAAGGAGGAGGACTCGAGAAGGGGGAGCTCTTTTGGGGGTGAAGATATTTTTAATTTATGGGAGAGGGAGAAGGTGAAGGGAGGAACAATTTTTGGGACTGCATCTAGATTACTGGTTTTACTTGAGGATCTTTTTTGAGGAATTTCACAAGGGGCACCTATTGCTGGGAATTTTGGGCTTGGGGGCTAGGAAACCATAAGGAATCCTGGGGCTAGGGAGCCGGATAGGCTGTTCCTAGCTGGCTGGGAGGTTAGTCAGTTTTAGGCAGAGCTTTAGAACAACATCAGTTTGAGGTATTTATTATCATTAATATGATGTGTTCATTATTGATATATTGTTCATAATATTCATGCTGAACATGTTGTTTATTATCATGCTGCTCATTTTTAATTGTACTGAACATTGTTTTTTTTTTGTTTGTTAATTTGTGCGGAACCTGTTGGGTACGCGATTAACCTGTGGCTTGAGAAACCGCGACTCAGGGGCATC
>SNQJ01S0017582.1:79372-102782 GCA_010110895.2 Picea sitchensis | reverse complement strand
GGTTTCAATTTATACCATTCCCCTTTACCACACACTTAGCTAGTCATGGTTGTACAAAACTTTGATTGTATCTCACATGATGTTTGTCTATGCATGTTTAAAGTGATTATTGCATAAGATGTTTGAATGGTAGTAGAAATTTGAATGGTTAGCAAGCAAGAATAAAGACTCTTAATGATTCCATTTTGTAATTAACATGGCAATTGTTGTTTAATATGCTAGATCAATTGTACATTAGTTATGAGCATGTTAATTTGTGGTAGACAATTTTTATGGTTTGGCAACTGATTCACCTACTATATGAGCTATGAAAACATGTTTTAATTTTGGAATAGTTTTGAGCTTATGTTTTGGATTGTAACTATTTTCTTAAGACTGCATGGAAATAGTGACTTGATGCACACACACACACACACACATATATATAGTTGGTTATTATGAAAATAAATTATTTCTTTTGATACTCATTATGTTATTATTAGAATGATATTGATAGAAATTTTGTCATGATGGAATTTATGATTTTGTGAGTCTCTTTATGATTGAATTTATGATTCTGACATAGTGAACCATCTCTATTGTTTCCTCACTCTTTCCTCTAGTGATATCATGGCCAGTACTTCAATGCTTCACCCCCATAGTCAATTGTTGGAAATCTAAATAATAATATCTTTAAAGTGTTCCCATGCCATAGCATGGTGATCATAATTAATGATTAATTACAAGTTGGGTGAAATAGGGGTGTTACAATGAGCCATGAAAATATGCTACTCAGATAAAAAAACAGAATGTGCCATTAAATTCATGGAGACAAATCGTGCAAAAATGACTGTACTTTCATCAAATTATGAAAATGTCACTTATGGACCTCACTGGGCTCTCTGCCTCAATTTGCATGCCAAAGCATTAGTGGAAAAAATGGGATTATGCCATAGCCCTCAAATTATGTTACTCAAATCACAAAATGGAATGCTCCATTGAATTCATGGTGATAAATTGTGCAAAAATGACTATTTTTTCATCCAATTCCATCACTGTGATTTCAGGACCCCCCTGGGCTCTCTACCTTGATTTGTGTGTCGAATAGGGTTGTACAAAAGCAATAAATGCACCTAAACCACTGCCACTTCACCTCCATACTTCYACGTAGCGTCTATATGGCTACCACATGGAACATTCTTATTGGTCCACTTGGACCCCTAAAAGTGCAAAAAACACATGACACATACCACCCTGTGGTGTTGCCATCTTAGCATGCTGCCATCACCATMTTCCACATCATCCACCTACTAACTATTTTGTACGGTKCCACATGGAGGCCTCTGGTTGGTTCCATGTGGAAATTTCTAGGGGTGCCACATGGCACTTTCCTATTATGCCATTTGGCAACCCAAAAGTGAAAAAAATGAGTGACACGTGGCACACTCTGGGGTTGCCACATGTCCTTGCTGACTGTGTTGTGCAATGCCAACTCAGAAATATGGTCACCACGTCACCTACTATGTCAGCACCATGTCACCTACTGGGTCAACACCATGTCACTATATGGACGACCAATTGGGATGTCACGTCAGTTGTATGACTTGCCACATCTATTGTACGAATCTTCCATGTCAGTTTTACGTATCTGCCATGTCATCTATACGAATACCATGTCATTGACCCAGTCAACATGCCATGATGCAGGAGCATTTCCAACAAAGCCACATGGGATGAAAGCACAACACTTAGCATGCCTTTTGAGTAAAATTTAAATTTTGAAAGATGGCGTATCTCAGAGAACCTCTGGGGAAAAGACAAATTAGAGAAGTTAATGGGAGGAGGTTGAACGATCGCGTCAAGACCATAAGAGATCATATCATCCGTTTGTTATTTTATTTTGGCGTGGATCTGAAGAATCCCCTTAAATTTTCTGTCACAAACGTTTATGTAATAGGACTTAGGTAGCTGTAGAATTTAATTTCGATCAGGCAGGTAGTTGGAGGAAACCCGAGAGGACCTCTTGTATAAGTAGGTGCATTGTATACCTGAATAAGGTTAGTTTCAGAGTAGGAGATAGTTGTTACTGAATGTAAGTTGTTTTCAGGTTGTAGCCATTTTATGTTGGAATGAATATAACATAGGGATATTAACTCAATGCATGGTGTCACTATTGTTTATAGTTTCTCTGTTATTTTTTGTTTTCATGAATGAATGAGTTATGTTATTGAAAGTATGAGACTGTGAAGCATTTTCATAAGTTTCAATTGTTTCTCTTCGTTGAGTTTATGCAAGGTGTGCACATAGTCCGCAAGGAGTGCATTGACAAAGTTTGTCTCGACTCAAAAAGCTCATAAGAGTTAGCGTGAAACTTTCCCTTTGCAAGGAGTGCAAAGTGACTGCTGTAAGGTGTGCACAATCGTCTGCAAGAACTCAAGTCTTGCATGAGAATCTACTGTAAGGAGTGTCTGAGTCTGTTTCAACTCACAAGCTCATAAGAGATAGCGTAGAGTTTCCATTTGGAAGGAGTGAAAAGGAGTTTTTGCAAGGTGTGCACAGTCGCCCGCAGGAAGCTAAATATTGCGCAAGAGTCTGTTGCAAGGAGTGCACAGACCCAAAATTCGACTAAGTGTCGAAATAAATCTTTAAGGAGTCAAAAAGAGAAGAAGGAGAGAAAGTTCAAGAGAGATAGCGGGAGAAATATTCAAAGGAAGCAAAGTCCTGAAGGTTTCATGAGTCATCGACTAAGATCCATCTAGGAGGGAGGGGGATCATTCTAGGTCATCATATCTGAGAAAAGTGCATGGGCTTTAGCTTCTATGTGAACATAGGATCAGGAATTGGCGAAGAACCAAAATAGATCCCGGTTGCTGGTCGCCAGGGGTTTATGTGTCAACTGATCTGAGGCTTCGTAAAAAATCATTTCGAATATTTCAGTTGAGGATTGAAACTCCTGAAAATCGAAGTCTGAAGTGAATCTGGACCGTCAGATCTAGAGGGCACGTGGTAGAAATCTGTAGACTCCGGGTAAAGACCCAAAGTGAATCTGGACCATCAGATCCAGAGGGTCATGGGTAAAATTCGTGGACTCCGAGTGAAGACCCTAAGTGAATCTCAACCATTCGATTCAGGAGGGCATGCAACATAAATCGATGCACTTAGAGGGAAAGTGACTGTTGAAAGTTGAGTTTTCCAAAGTACAAAGACTCGAAGGGACCGTATTCGTTGATCTGCGTGAGACAAAAATCAATAGATCGCGAGCTTCAGATAATAGCATTTGGGGGAAGGCGAAGTTTGAGAGTTGAGATTTCCGAAGTTTGAAATCTCGAAACGGCTAGAACCGTTGATTTGAAGAGGACACGTGGCAGGATATCTGTCACTACAAAGAAGGTGAGGTTTGAGAGTTGAAAACTACGAAACCYGAATCACGAAGAAAATCACGACCATTGATTTGAAAGGGGTAGATCCGAGTCATTGATTGGAAGGGAGGAAAATATGGGCCATCGATCAAGAKACCTCACCCAATATTGGAAGATCAATGGTCACGTTGAATTGCAGGGCCAGAAAGTGTTCAAGTTTTAAAAATTCGAGAGCGGGACGCAATTGAAACCACGATATCACCAAAAGGACGCGTGGTGATTGGTAGTGAATTGCAGGGATAAAATCAGGTTGATCCCAAACTACCCTTGGTCGTGCCTGAAATCATGTGTTTGAGTGAGGTCATAGCCCAAGGTCATATCTGGGAAGGGGATAATAGGAAAGAAGCTAGAACCTAAACCCTGGTAGTTTATAAATTTGAAGGGGGAGGTTGCGGGTGCCATAGAACTTGCAAAAAAAAAATTGAAGGGCCTATATTTAATCACCAATGAGACCATTAAGGTTTTAGAGAGTCGATTCGACTCCAAGAATTGAAGATCCTTGACCGGGAGGTCAAGCAGCCCCAAGGAGAGAAGGGGGGTCTGCGCCAAGTGGTATCAAAGCCTAAAAGAACTCAAAGTTGTACTTAGTGTGTGAGAACCATTCAACACAATGCCACCGAGGAGACGTGTGGAGCCGCATGTAGCTAATCGAGCAGAYGAAAGGGAAATGAGAGAACTGTGTGCAAGGTTGGAAGCAATGGAAGTAGCGTAGAGAAGAGCACCTGATGTTGGAGACATCAATGAAGCGAAAAGTGAGGAGACACAAGTTGAAGAAGCTGCATGGAGAGATGTTGCCGAATAACGCTTACTGAAAGTTGTTGTGAAGTTGGGAGCTAGGGAAAAGATAAATATCCCACTGTATGAAGGAAATCTAGATGATGAAGAGATGCTGGACTGGATAAGGTCCATGGACAAGTATTTCGACTATGAAGATGTCGATGAGGAAAAGAAGGTGAGACATTATGTCACCAGACTTAAAGGGAATGCAACACTATGGTGGGATGAAATACAAGCTGATAGGAGGAGAAAAGACAAACATAAGATAAAGAGTTGGGATAGGATGGTAGCCAAGTTGAAGGCTAAGTTCATGCCCAAGGATGATCAGATAAATTTGTTTAGGAGGATGCAGAACCTGAGACAGAAAGGAATGATAGTGAAAGAGTACTACAAGCTGAACATCAGGACTGGACAGAGGGAGAGAGATGAAGAGAAAGTTTCTAGATACATAAATGGCCTGAGATATGAGATCCAGGATGAAATCAGCATGATGTGTCGGTGAGGACAGTAGAGGAGGCATATCAATATGCACTGAAAGAAAAGGAGAAGTTGGACAGAAAACAAAGTCAACGAGGCCATTGCTTCCATGTATGTCATGTTTTGTTGGGAAGACCATGACAGTTTGACAGGAATTCCATTCATGATGGGAGGAAGAACACTTACACTTTGGAAAATAATGGTAGGACACACATGTTGTTGCCAATAGAGGAGAAGAAATTAAAAGAAGAAGCCAACACATGCATACTTCTCATGAGTGGGAAGGAACTCCCGAGTGAAGTTAAGAAGGGACAGGAGATGCAGTTTGTTGTGGTGAGGAAACCCATAGCTGTCCTTACAAGTACTTCTATGGATGATCTGCCCGAAGAAGTTCAAGAGATGTTGGATAATTTTGTTGACATAGTAGTGAATGAGGTGCCTAGCTCATTGCCACCTATCATAAGTATCAATCAACACATTGAATTGATTCTAGGAGCAAGCATGCCGAACAAAGCAACATACTGGTTGACACCTCAAGAGAATGAGGAAGTGAAAAGAAAGGTTCAGGATTTGTTAGACAAAGGTTTGGTCAGAGAAAGATTGAGTCCATGGAAAGTACCAACTATGTTGAGTCCAAAGAAGGATGGAGGATGGAGAATGTGTATAGACTCAAGAGCCATAAACAAGATCACCATCAGGTTTAGATTTCCTTTTCCTAGGATGGATGACTTAATGGATTGCTTAAGTGGAGTTTTTTTTTTTCAAAGATAGATTTGAAAAATGGATATCATCAGATAAGAATGAGAGAAGGTGATGAGTGGAAGACAACCTT
This sequence comes from Picea sitchensis, assembly GCA_010110895.2. Lineage (NCBI taxonomy): Eukaryota > Viridiplantae > Streptophyta > Pinopsida > Pinales > Pinaceae > Picea > Picea sitchensis. Next base: position 97,298 of record SNQJ01S0017582.1, on the reverse strand, counting down.
TAAGACAAATGAGGGGTTGTATGAGTGGCTTGTTATGCCATTTGGATTAACAAATTCCCCAAGAAATTTTATGAGATTGATGAATCAAGTATTGAAGGATTTCATTGGTAAGTTTGTGATTGTATATCTGGATGATATACTAGTCTTCAGTAAAAATGAAGAAGAGCATTTGAGACATCTAACATTGGTAATGAGGAGACTACAACAAGAGAAGCTGTTGATAAATATGAAGAAGTCCTCTTTTATGAAGACATAACTCATTTACTTGGGTTTTTTGATCTCTTCAAATGAATTGAAGATGGACCCCGAGAAGGTTAGAGAAATCAAAGAATGGCCATCACCAAAGAGTATGTTTGAAGTGAGAAGCTTCCATGGATTACCAAGTTTCTATAGGAAGTTCATTAGAAATTTTAGTGGGATTTGTGCACCAATGATGGATACAATGAAGAAGAGACACAAGTCTTTTAAATGGACAAAAGAATATGAGAAGAGTTTTAATATATTGAAGGAGAAGATAACAGAGCGACCGATTCTGGTCTTGCTGAATTTTGGGAAAACATTTCAAGGTGTGATGCAAGTGGAGTTGCAATTGGACCAGTCTTGAGCCACGACAACATGCCTGTTGCATATTTCAGTGAGAAGAAGAATGAGACTAAGGGAAAGTACTCCACATATGAAAAAGAGTTCTATGCCATAATTCAAGCCTTGAATAAATGGAGGCATTATCTTGTGCCAAAGGAGTTTGTTTTGTATAACGATAACCAAGCTTTACAATTCATAACCAGACAGGAGAAGTTAAACCAGAGACATGCTAAGTGGATAGAGTTTATGAAAAATTTCAATTTTGTCATTAAACATATTTATGGTAATGCTAACAAAGTTGTTGATGCATTGAGTAGGAGATGTCTGATTCTGCAGGAATTTCAAGTCAAGACCTTAGGGTTTGAACACCTTAAGGATATGTATTGTGATGTTCCAGATTTTAAAGAAGCATATGAAGCATGTACAAAACTTGTGCTCAGAGACAAAATCTAGTGTAAAAAGTACATGATTCAATACAGAGTGATGTTTAAAGGTTGCCAATTGTGCATACCAAGGTGCTCTATGAGGGAAAATCTGTTGAAGAAAAAACACAACGGAGGTCTAGCAGGACATTTCGGCCATGACAAGACGTTTGCACAATTGAATAGCTCATACTATTGTCCAGGTATGAGGGAAGAGGTGAAAATGTTTGTGTCCAAATGTAATATTTGCCAGTATGCAAAAGGAAAGAAACATAACACTAGATTGTATCAACCATTTCCCATTCTAGATAGGCCTTGGGATGAAATAAGCATGGATTTTGTGTTGGGATTGCCAAGAAACCAGAGGGGAAGGGATTCCATATTTGTTGTTGTTGATAGATTTTCAAAGATGGAACACTTTATCCCATGACAAAAGACCACTGATGCAACACATGCTGTGAATTTTTTTTTCAAGGAAGTTGTGAGACTTCATGTATTTCCCAAGAGCATTGTCTTAGACAGAGACACTAAATTTGTTGGTCATTTCTGGAGAACATTATGGAAGAAGATGGGGACCGAACTGTATTTTAGTTAAGCATATCACCCTCAGACAGATGGAAAAACTGAGGTGGTAAATAGGAGTTTAGGAAATTTGCTGAGAAGTTTGGTCACTGAACAACACAGCCAATGGGATCAAACTTTGTCACAAGCAGAGTTTGCATATAATAATTCACCAAACAGAAGTACATGAAAGAGCCCATTTCAGATAGTCTATGGGAGGATACTAAGAGGGGTATCAAAGTTGAGAGACATGGAGCAGAGTGAATTCATAAGTGCTGGATCAGAAGACTTCACTGCAGAAATGCATAAGCTTCATGATCAGATCAAGGAGTAGTTGCAGAATAGAAATGTAGAGTATAAACACAGAGTTGATCAACAAAGAAGAGAACTTCAATTTGAGGTAGGGGATCAAGTTTTAGCACACTTGAGGAAGAAAAGGTTCCCAAGAGGAACATATAACAAGATGAAGTTGAAGAAGATTGGACCGTGAAAGATCCTAAGAAAATTTGGTAACAATGCTTATGAGTTGGATCTGCCAGAAGATGTGGGAATATCACCCATATTCAACATCTCATACCTGTATCCTTACAGGGAGGATGACACAGAGAGGTTAGAATATCAAGTGAAGATTCTGTGGGAGAGGCAGATTCCTGTAATAGAAAAGCTACAGATGGAGAAGATCGTTGATCAAAGGATTGGAAAGAAGACCAGGAGGAAGACCTATTTTGAATATTTGGTCAAGTGGAAGGGACACCCGATAGAGGATGCCATTTGGGTAAGTGAAGCTGATGTCCAAAAACATGGAAGGTCAATACATGAGATCATGGATAGGAGTCCATGATTTTTCTTCCCAGAGGAGTATGATGTAGGATCATCACCAACAAAGACACATGGGATGACAACACAACGCTTAGCTTGCCATTTGAGTAAAATTTAAATTTTGAAAGATGGTGTATCTCAGAGAACCTCTGGGGAAAAGACGAATAAGATAAGTTAATGGGAGGAGGTTGAATGATCGTGTCAAGACCAAAAGAGATCAGATCGTCTTTTTTTAATTTGATTTTGGCATGGATTTGAAGAATCGCCTTAAATTGTATGTCACAAATGTTTATGTAATATGACCTAGGTAGCTGTAGAATTTAATTTTGATTAGACAGGTAGTTGGAGGAAACCCGAGAGGACCTCTTGTATAAGTAGGTGCATTGTATACCCTAATAAGGTTAGCTGCAGATTAGGAGATAGCTGTTACTGAATGTAAGTTCTTTTAAGGATGTAGCCATTTTATGTTGGAATAAATATAACATAGGGATATTGATTCAATGCATGGTGTCACTATTGTTTATAGTTTCCTTGTTATTTTCTGTTTTCATGAATGAATGAGTTATGTTATTGAAAGTATGAGACTGTGAAGCATTTGCATAAGTTTCAATTGTTTCTCTTTATTGAGTTTATGCAGGTGTGCGCTGACAGAGTCTGCAAGGAGTGCATTGACATAGTCTGTCTTGACTCAGAAAGCTCAAAAGAATTAGTGTGAAAATTTCCCTTTGCAAGGACTGCAAAGTGACTGCTGCAAGGTGTGCACAGTCATTTGCAAGAACTCAAGTCTCGTATGAGAATCTACTGTAAGGAGTGACTAAGTCTGTTTCGACTCATAATCATAGAAGAGATAGCATAGAGTTTCCATTTGCAAGGAGAACATAGGAATTGCCGCAAGGTTGAAAGTTGAAAGTTGAGTTTTTCGAAGTACGAAGACCCAGAGGGATCACAATCGTTGACCTGTGGTAGACACTCGTCAATAGATCGCTAGCTTCAGATAATAGCATTTGGGGGAAGGTGAAGTTTGAGAGTTGAGATTTCAGAAGTCCAAAATCTCGAAACGGCTAGAACCGTTGATTTGAAGACAAAACGTGGTAGGAGATCTGTCATTGCAGAGAAGGTAAGGTTTGAGAGTTGAAAAATCCAAAACCCGAATCACGAAGAAAATCTCGACCGTTCATTTGAAAGGGGTAGATATAAGTTGTTGATTGGAAAGGAAGCATATCTGGGCCGTCGATCAAGAGACCTCACCCAATAATTCAAGATCAACGGTCTTGTTGAATCGCAGGGATAGAAAGTGTTCAAGTTTAAAAAATTTGAGAGTGGTTCACAATTGAAACCACGATATCACCAAAAGGACGCGTGTCGATTGGTAGTGAATTGCGGGGAGAAAATTGGGTTGATCCTAAACTACCCTTGGTCGCGCCCACAATCACATGTTTGCGTGAGGTCATAACCCAAGGTCATATCTGGGAAGGGGATAATAGGAAATGAGCCAACGCCTGAACCCTGGTAGTTCAACAACGCGAAGGGAGAGGTTGTGAGTGCCATAGAACCTGTACCAAAAAAATTGAAAGGGCATATGTTTAATCACCAACGATACCATTAATGTTTTAGAGAGTTGATTCAACTCCAAGGATCGAAGATCCTTGACCGAGAGGTCACACAACCCTGAGGAGAGAAGGGGGGTTTGTGTCAGGCCACATCATCATATGGTCATTTACATGTCATCAACCCAATCAGTTATATGGATGCCACATCATCAGTCCAGTCATCTGTCCATGTCATGATGTACAGATGCCATGTCATTGGCCCAATCAACTGCCACATCAACCTGTATGGTCAGAGCCATGTTAGCCTATACGGATGACATGTGGCATCCCTCTGTGTTGTTACGTTGACATGTTGATGCCAACAATGTACAGATTTCGCCAGTTTCTCTTGTTTCTTGAAAACTTCAGATGGTTATAAATTTTTCACTATAACTCTGTTTGATGAGTCATTTACATCGTTGGAAATCTCTCGTCAAGCTATTCGATTTGGTGCATTTTTTTCAAATTTTTGGAACTTTGAGTTTTGAGCTATTTTGGAGCCCCCATGGCTTAGTTACTCAAAATAGGTAACCCCTATCAACTATCTCAAATATTTTATTCATCCTTTTAGTCATCGGGATGAATTGGTCCTTCCTCTAGAGCTGTCTCTTTTTTGGTAGTTTTCCTTCTTCCTATAGCTAGATTCCTTTGTCCTTCTTGGGACACAACTTTGGATGGTGTGTCCAACATGTGGCTTCCTAATGTCCACCCTTGTTGCAATGGGTTCAATGGTTCTTCTTGATCCATGTTTTCATGCCTTTCTTTTTCTTCCCATGTGGGGAAGGGTTTTCATACCTTGGCTTCTTTCTAGTTTCCATAACCTTCATGTACAAGGCCATTATTTTCCAACACTTGGTAACAACATGGTTATTCATACCACAAAACATACATGGTTTTCTATCCCATAAAATTTGTTGATCATTTCCAATTTCCTTATAATCAAAAGGAACGTTTGAATAATGATACTTTTTATACCTTGCTTGGTTGTCCCTGGTGCAGGCATGGCAAGGCTAACTTGCCTTAGCTCTTTCATCGAACTGCTCACCTCCCTTTTGAGATGACTCATAATCACGATCATCAGAATGGGATGATGTGCTCTCATCCTGCTCTGATTTGTCACTTGAGGGCTCTCTTTCTTTTGTTGCTTTGGAGTTCCTTTCATCAAAGGTTTTGGAGTTTCTTTCATCGATGGTCTTGGAGAATGCTCCATATTCCTCTATAACATAGCCCAATCTTGCATATTGTGGTAGTTCCACCACTTCGATGGGCTTCACAATGCCTTGGCCATTGGCTCCAAGGCCTCTTCCTTCGTACTCCATCTTCTTCATTAGCTTCAAGCCAATTCCTGTAGTGTGCTTTTCAAAAGCACCAAAATCATCATCATAATGAGAAGAACATGCTACTGAAGAAGTATTGTTTACCTCAGTTTCCAATCATGGATCAGGTGTAGGGGATGGATTTTCTAAGCCTTCATCACTTTGAAACTTTGTCAAAGCATATTTTGTGGCTTGTAATTGAAGTCGCAATCTCTTATTTTCTTATTCTGCATCTCGCAACATCTTCTTCAACTCGACATTCTATGCTTGAATGCTCTGGTTGATTTACTCAAGATCACGAAGCCATGCATTCTTCGATACTTTTTCCTCTTGTCTTCAACTCTTGGAATTCCTGTCAATCTTGCTCTTATACCACTTGATCTGAGACTGAGGTGACACTATTAACAATCTTTACTTGGTTGTATGCCACTCCATTAAAGGTCATATTTAAGATCATTTTAATTGAATTTGATTGCGTTAAAAGGTGAAGTGATATGTTTAGGAAGGTTTGAATCCAAATTGAATATAACTTGGTGAAGAAGCTTATTAAATCGCATGCATCATTACTTAATGCATCCAACAACTTAACTACAGAAATAAACCATGCAGAAGGAAACATGAGATGAAATGACAACACATTACTTGGGAGATCACCATTGTTAATGGAGTTCACCAGTATGGCTACGTCTCTGGATCCGTTGGAATATGAATCAATTCATTATCCTTCCTTTGACAAGGTTGAAATATTCTCATAAAAAGGTGGCACAATTCTTCAGACACCAGAAGGATTATATTCTCCCAAAAGGGGCTTGACTCTCCCAAAAGGGGCTTACATACAAACCACAAGCACAAGTTCTTATTTCTCTCCTCAAAGAGCTCTCCAAAAGAGCCTCCAAAAATCCTCTAATAGCCTTCTTCAAAATGTATTTTTTAATCTCTCCTAATAAATGTGTTTAAATAATTTTTCTTAGCTCCATGATCCAAAAAAACAAGCTCCATGCATTTAGGATCTAGTACCTACCCAAGGACAAAAATGAGAAAGACCCTTAACTTCCTCCTTGAGACTAGGAATCCACTTGTAATAAAGTGAGGAAGAGTCCAAGCCAACTAATAAGACCCTTAACTTCCTCCCTAAGACTAGGAAACTAATTCCCTCTTAAAATTAGAAAACTAATTTGTGAGTTGGATAATACGTGAGATTTCCACTCACTCCAAGTATTCCTCTTTTTTCCCATTAAAATTAGGAAACTAATTTGTTCACAACTAATTTCCTGTTTTTACAAAGAAATGAATAATACGTGAGATTTTCCAACTCAATTCAAGTATTATTCATTTATTACAATTAAATCATTCACGATTAATTAATTATTCTTTTCCACTTATCATTAATGAGCATTTTAATGAACTTTTCTCCATGGTGTGCAAAGTTGATAATTTTGTCCATGAAGTTAATTCTTTGTGTGGAGATCCTCTTGGATCAGAAGAAGTACAAGTGGAGCAACTTTCTGCTTAGGTGATTTTTTCGTACCATGATTGAGCAAGAAATAGTCATCACTATCTTTGTTCATAACATAGGCATAGTATATTGCAATGACAACATGTTGCACTCAAATGCTGTAGATGAAACAAACCTTGCAGAATATACAAGTGAAGTATGATGAGCCTATTTCAATACTATATTATAACACCACTTTTATCAGTATCTCTAAGAATCCAGTGATGCATTCCAAAACAAGCCATATTCCAATCAAGTTTCACTTTCTACGAGAATAGGTTACAGAGAAGAACATCGAGCTAGAGTACATTGGGACAAAAGAACAAATTGCAGATATCTTCACCAAACCCCTTTTGAGGGAGACTTTTGAGTATCTTCGAAAAAAACTTGGAGTAGTTTTTTCCCCTTAGTGATCCACATGGCATTAGACACAGTCAACCAGGGGGAGAGATGTAAGAGAATTGAAGAATACAAGTAAATAATCTTTTGAATTCTTTTCATATACATCAGATTATTACATGAGGAAGAATCATTAAGAGAAAGAAAAAGCTTGTTGATAGGGGGATAAAGAGAAAAAATGAGAATTACCCTTTTCCATTGATGTGAAAGTCGGAGAGAGAACAAAGGCATGGAAACATAGAACATATGCATGAAGACAGGGGGAGAAATGGTCACAGGAAATGGTCACAATAGGAGCATGAGCATGAACATGAGTGTTACCATGCCATCAATGTTTCCATCAATGCCAAAGGGGGATATTGTTGAAATATTGGTTGTCATTGATGTCAACCCTTGAAGAAGTTTGGTAGCCCCAAAGGAATGGTTATGGATCCCTTAGTTGATCAAGAAAAATAGTCATGAAGGTTGGTGTAAACCCAGGTAACTCACTCATGGATGGATAATCCTTGTCATGTTGTTTTCGGTGATAGGTGGTATGCCACGTAGCTCCTCACAGTCGAGGAGTCATGGCCTTATGAAGTTAGAAGCCCCGAAGAATGGTCAAGAAGCCCCTAGTTGGTTACAAGTCTTTAATGAAAGGTTAAAGTGGTTGTAACAAGAAAGTTAAGAATCCCCTAAGTTTAAGGAAAGAGGTTACCCAACAAAAGTATAAATACACCTCAAGGAGTCATTCACAAGTACATTCACTCACACATTCTATTGAATATCTTCTAGTCAACTAGTGATCTATTTAGCAAGTTAGCAATGGAGAAATGTGAGGTAGTGACAAGAGAGGAGTGTAGGATTTTCGGAGTTGCAGAGGAGAGTGAAGTTCACTGAGGAAACCCTAGTTTGGTTGGCCCCCGCGGGTCAAACCACAAGTGTCCCATGAGGCACCCCCATGTTTTTCTTAGGGCTCGTCACACGAAGCCCCGCATACCATGATGTATTAGTCCCACGAGGACAAGACAAATTTGGGGTTTATTCTAATACCAGGTCCCATAAGTCAGAAGTGAGATTACAGGTCAGATCTACTATGTATCAGGTCAGCTGCAGAGTTATTGGTATGCTTATGTGTTTGTTGTGATGGTTATACTTGGTCAAGGTATGATACATGTTTGAGGTATGGTTCTTTTGGCACATGATTGAGGTAAATCTTGACGACATGGTTGATAGAGGTATATTCTTGTAGCTAGCTATGACATGATTGGTGTGGTTCATCTTTCAATTGTGGATGTATGGTTGAGGTATAAACTTGATGCATGGTGGCACATGCCTTGGTTCTTTGAGGCTCTTCATTGATGATATGGTACATGTATATGCATGATTGATGCTCTGGTATATGGTATTGGTTTTATATGTGGTTGTTTTTCTAGTACATGATTTATGATGTTGTGGTATCTACACTTGGCCTATCTTATGGTACATGATTGATGCATTGTTGATACACAATTGATGCATGGTATGGAACATGTTTTAGTATAGAAGGTTGATGATATAGTGACAACTACATGTTAATGGTATAGTGACATTGAAAGGTCAAATACAATGACATGTTATAGGTTGATGTGACAGTGACAGTGACAGTGGCAGTGACAGATATTATGACAGTGACAGTGGTAGTGATAGTTGGTCTACATTTATATTTCAGGGAGGCAGGATAGGACAAGGAAAGGGGGTTGTATCCTCCTTTCGGTTGGTGTCAGAGAACACAGGGAATTGAAGCTTCCTTCTGGTTGGAGACAAAGAATTCAAAGAGTTGTAGCTTCCTTCAGGTTGGAGCCTATAAATAGGGGGTCGTAGCCTCCTTCTAGTTGTAGTTGGAGAAATGAGAAGTTGGTATCTCCACTGAATGTAATCTTTGATATATAAGAAAACATTTCGTGGTTTTCTCCCATTTGGGTTTCCATGTAAAATCTGGTGTACTGTGTATTTGGTGTGGTGTGATGTTGCTTATGTTTATGTTCTCATGATATATTGATGATATATTTTTGATTGATACATTGATGACATACTGTTGATGATACATTGATATAAGGTTGATTAAATTGAAGATTATATAATGTGGTTAAAAGTGATAAAAAGTGCTAATATTGATTCATCCCCCGCTCTTAGTATTCCAATGCATGCCTATCTAGATAGTTGGTCACTATTGCTTACCGTACCTCACCTACTCCATATTACACTTGTAATCAAGTTTGTGATGTCACAAATAGCTTTCTTCACGCACATAGTACGAACTTGTTCGCTTTGCATTTCTTGATGSTATGACTAAATATTCATTGTGAAAACATCACCTAGCATTATATAATTTGGGAAAAGCATCAGCGAAACACCGTACCAATCCACTAGCCCATGATGTGTTGGTTAAGGTGAAAATCGTTGTAGAGTAAAATGAGAGCTTCATAAATGACAACGGTATGCATGAGTGCTATTACTGAATAAAATCCGACACACAATACTCGCGGACAGAGCCGAGGGTGTTAACCGGATTTTACCCTAAAAACGGAGGTAATCATTTGTTACTAATCTTTCACAGCCATACTCTTGATGAAAAAATCCAGACTCGCCATGAAGAAAGCTGACTGTGAAAGCACTGGGATCTCTTCCGTTTTGCACGCACTAGTGCTCAGTTGCAAGCCGCTTCAGACATTATTTGAGCCTTGGAAAATGAGTACCAATGAGTCGTCTCCCGAGAGAGTAATGTTGATTGTAAAATATAACCCTTTTAATATTTTCGACTGCTTGAGAGGGTATTAATCCCTGATATCAAATAGCAATTATGGTGACCACAAAATTATCAGCATTATGGGTACATTATTCCCCATGACAGAAACGATAAACAATAAGCATAGCACAGGAACGTATTCATTTTTCAATATCGAGTTGGTGAAATGATATTAAGGAAAATCCTAGATCCATTTGTGAAAAGTGCCAATGATACGATTCATATAGTTCAATAACTCTGGGGAATTACTTCTTTCCATCAATCAACAGTGGAAAGCGGCACCCATTTGTTATGAAGACGGTCAATGAGAATGAATGAGATAAAACTATGAAGGGAAATTCTCAATATTCGTCGAGAACGCCATTACCTTTATTCTGAGCTTGTTTGAACTGGAGAAGTTAGGGTTTGCTCGATACTCATTAAAGATAGTGATAGGAACTATGGCATTTCAAGCCGTAGGTATTACTTTAAACTAACACGACCAATTCGGATCCCTCGGCATCAACTCCAATGAAGAAATCGGAATACTTGTTATTAACCCTAGCGATGGAAGCAGAAAAGTTTGCCTTAACCCTGGCGATGAGTTTGGAGCTCTTGCCACAAAGTCCAGTGGTGACCCGGAGCGGTTGTGGTCATGAGCTCTTGTTTCAAGGTCGCAACTCCATTTAGGTTTTGGGGTATCAAAACATCGAGATGGAGAGCTGATGCATATCGAAATTATCCTCGATCAATCAAATTTGAATGGATGATCAAGTGGAAACGCGGAGATGGACATGTTCCAAACTCTTTGAAGACAGTCAGAACCACACTCGTGGAGATAACAAGTCTTTCCTTGATAATCTGAGCATAGAGTGTTGTAAACATGCCAACTAATTTCCTCATAGATGTTATAGATGTTGTAACTGAGTGGTAGATGTTATATATGCGAGCATACCCATAGAGGTGTGAGTGCAATGTGTGAAGAGTGTGAGAGCAAGCTGTGTGAGTGAGTGTGAGGAGAGGATGATTGTATATTTGAGATTGACTATTGTAATTCTCCCTTGAATAATAAGAATATCGACTATCATTGCTCGTGGTTTTTTCCCTCATTGGGTTTCCACTTAAATCATTGTGTCAAATTGTGGGATTGTTCTGTTTGGTTTAATGTGTGTTTGATCTTGCTTGTTTATGCTTTGTTTTATACTATGTTTTTTCTTCCGCTGCCCAACAAGTGGTATCAGAGCTTAGAGTTGAAGGAGCAGAAAGAGAAGGAGAAGAGAATTTGGTCGCTGGATCGAAGAGCAGGTTAACCGAGATGAGCCGAGATGAGTGAAGTGGATCAACCTAGGATGAGTTTTATTACACCGTCGCAAGTTGTCCCTGTGGCAAAGTGCGATAGTCATAGGCACACATCAGAAATTGGAAATATTTTGACAATGATGCAGGCACATAGTAGTACACAATGCAACATCATCGCAGACGTAGAGTAGTACATAGTGCGACATCGTCACAGGCTCTGAGTAGTACAGTGCGACAATTTGCAAAGTGCCCGAGAAAATCGTCGCAGCCTATCCTTCAACAAGGTGCGACACTTTCTAATAGTCGTAGGGTTTTTGTCTTATTCAAAAAGGGACATGGTCTTGAGTGGATATTTAAAAAGTGGAGGTGAGGTTTAATAAAGGTGGGATATAATATAAAAAGGTGAGTGGATCTTTTTCTAGAATATAAAAAGGTGAGGTGGATCCTTTGGTAAAAAGTAAAAGGTGGATCTTTTATGTTTTAGAAAAAAGGGGTCTTTCAATATTGTTGGCATAGGGGCAGACCCAGGGTTCAACGCTTCAACAACGCACCAACAAAACCCTAACTATCGACCCTTTCGACAACACCTGAGAAGTAGATGAAGTCTCACCCGAGGTAGAGGCAGGGGGGTTGCATAACTCAGATGCCTGCAACCTAGCTGGGACACAGATATGTGATTACAACACCTTAACAGAGCACTTAGCAGTTATCCTTCATTAGCATTAACTAGTATTTACTTCGTAGATAAAACCCTAATTACAGAGTAACGCAATATTCAACCAGATCTACACATTCAAGCATTTAACGAAAAGAAACAGATAAGATCTAGCATCTTATTCACATCATTAGGCACTAAGATATCATCTTCATCTAAGGATACATCATTGCACTAAACATTAATCATATGAACAATAAAACAACCATAATGCACAAATAAACCACAATGCAGGATATACGTGGTTCACCCCCAGCCTGGGGCTACATCCACCAACTTTTCTTCTCTTTATTATCTTTTGTCAAGCTTCTTACAGACACATAGCATCAAAATCCTACTCCACAGAAGACATGAGATTTGCGCACACCTCACCAGATCCTCCTTCCCTGAGTTAGGTCACAGCACAAAGCCTTCTTACAATCTGCACATAAGCTTCTTACAATCACTTGCACTTAGCTTCCGCAAGTGTTCAACACAACGTGTATAGAGTATTCCTATTATCCACACTTAGCTCAATGGCCTCTCAATTGCCTCTTCCTACTTCGCCTAGATATCTATTTATACATTACAAAAAGGGCCCTAAACATGGGTAAACCCATGGGCCGACATCCCCATACCCGTTACGTAATCCCCAAACCCAAAAAGCCCTAAACAAGGGGCCGAGATCCTGCGATCTCCGCTTCGACTTGCGCTTCACCTTTGACAGCCTGTCGAAGTCCCAAAATAGGTCAAACCTGACCAAGGATCTCCAAAACTTGGTCAAGGGCCAACAGGCTCCCAACACTCACCTGTGACTTGTCCTGAGTTACTTTGTTCTGGTTAATACTGCCTCAAAAGCCTCAAACTTGGCTCGAGCTGCTTTGACCTGTTGCTGTGCCAAGGCCTCCTGCTCGACAAACTCCTGAAGAATTGCCTCGTTCACAGGTCCTTCCAAGCATTGCTCAACTATAATGACTACTTGTTCTAGTTTTTCTCCTCATCCTTCAATCTCCTCAAACAGTTGGCAAGCTACATCCTGGATTGGCTGGAGCCTCTCAGTCACTTCCATGAATTTTCTCTGTATGGCGTGGACTTGCTGTTGAACAGTGCGTTGTTCCTGGGATCTTTTCATTCTCTCAACTACAGAAAAGAGCTTCAATTGCGCCTGTACTGTTGTTGCTTCCTATTTTTCCTCCTAGAGTTGGGACTCCAGTGTCTTTAGTTCAGGATCCTCAGTAAGTTGTTCATAATTCTGCACACTAAAATCACTGAGTTGTTTACATTCCATGGTGAAGGTCTCGATCCTCTCAATTGCACTCCGAGCAGTTGCTTCTCTTTGATCCCACACGTCCTACGAAGTGTTTGGCACTATCTGTAGCTCTAGATCTGTTATTCTCTATTGAAGCTGCTGAATGGATTCAACAAGCTTCACTACTTGATGCTCCACTAGGTCTTCCTCCTTTTTCTCTAAGCCCATCACAGAGAGAAGTGCTCTGATGACTGCTTCTTTTACTCCAACCTGCTCTGCGAGCAACTATTCATTCTCTTGCTGGATCTGTGCTTTCTCCTCTTCAAATTTTGTTTGGAGGGCAACCTTCTCTTGTTACGCAACCCTGTGTTGCTCTTTCACCTCCTCTTGTGCTTGCTTCAGGGCCACTGTGGCATGTTCTTTCTTTTCCTGGGTGCGACGAAGGCAAGCTTCGGTCACATCGGCTATTTTGTGGAGTTGGGTAGGCTCGTCTCCCAACCCTTCTTCTTCTAATGGCGGGGGTGCAGTAGATACTGCACGTCTGGAGTGAAGGGCTTGTTGTACTCCTCTCTTCTCTGTTTCAAGCCTTTCATACATGGTTTCCTTTTTCACTTCGTTTCTCTGCAGATGATCTTCCAAGGCATCTGATATAGATGCAATGATGAAGTCGAAGTCATCGAGCATGAGCACAGTCTGCAGCTTGGTCTTACTAGCTTTGGACTTCTTCCGCGATGTAGGTTTTGTTGGATGATTCTCTGTCACTAGGGGGGTTCTGTGGTAGTGTTACTTCGCCTTGCTTCTGCTGATATTCTTTTCCATTGTTCTCTTCTTTATCTACTTAGTCATCACCTCTTCCAGGTGATTTTGAAGCACTTTCTTATGATTCACTGCTCAACTGTTGGACCTCTTCTGTCTTCTTCCTTTTGCTAGTTCCAGGTGTATCATGTCCTTCACGAGCGACTACCGGGCTTCCGATTAGTTCAGGATCGGACATTTCTGCGAGGTCCGCGGATAAGGAGATTTGTGGGCCATTCCTTAGTTATTTATGTTGATATTATGATATCTGCGGAAGGTATTTACCTTCACGTGTAAACCTGATGAGGATAGAATACTCCGGGAAGCAAGAAGAAACCCTAATGAGTTGGATAATAACCCTAGAAGACTTGTCGGCTCAAGAAGATAATTTATATTAGGTTATTAGCCTCCAAAAGAAGAATTCGTCCAGAAATAATAATACATACTGAATAGACAGATACGCAGAATGAGAATTCGGCCCAGGCAGTTATCTAGAATTAGTATAAATATAGGAGGCCAGTTCTCATTCTGGTAGGCAGTCTCAGAATTGCAGAGAAACAACTTGTGCGCACTGCAGTGCCCAGTCTTGTGCCCAGGTTTGAGGAGAGCTGCCGTTGCAGCTAGCATATCACGTTTGGCTTGGACTATCTCTTGGCTAGGGTTTGGAACATTTGATTAGCTCTTGTTGGTGCGCTATTGTTGGGGAAAGGTATGCTACCCTTTGTTTGGCTATCTAGCCTAGGGTTTTCTTCCGGAGTGATTTTCTATGAAAGTTAAGGTGCTTGGAGGGTGGCTTCAGCCTATGGTTGGGTGACAATAGAGATATTGTCAATGGTAAAATGAGCACATCCATTATATTCTAACAGGTTACGGGCCCACTCCTCCTTCATTCAGTCTAAACTCTGGAAGGAAACATAGTCGCTAGGATATTGAGCTCGTTGAGGAACTTCCACTAGGGTTACTAGCAGAAGCAACTTCCAAGACACTGTCGCTAGGGTTACTAGTAGGAGCAGTTGCAGAAAACCTAATCCTCTCGTTGAGGCACCTTGAGTGAAGGGATTGACCTAATTTCCAGACAGATCAGTGTTCCCTAGCCTAGCGCATCTCCTGATACTCTCATCAAGACAAGACATCAAGTTTGAGTTTTTGGTCAAATCTAGGGTTGACCAAGTCAAAGAAGCCATGACTTATTCTATGAAGTCAGAGAACAAGTTAGATGGAGCCTCTAAATTCAGAGCATGGAAGACAAGGATTGACCTCATCCTTGCCAAGAATAAAGTGCTGGATATCGTGAAAGGAAAGTTCGTGGAACCAATGTTTGAAGAAGGAAAAGAGAAGGAATCACAGAACGTTGCAGTTATGGAGAAGTTCAAAGATGGTGACATCAATGCCATGAGTATCATAGTGGACTCTGTAAAATACCACTTGATACCCTACATCTCTCATCTTGACTCATTGAAGAAGATGTACGATGCCCTAACAAACCTCTTCTTAGTCATAAACATTAGACAAGTCATGAGTTTGAAGAATGAGCTTCGTGACATGAATATGAATGATGATGATAGCATAACATCATTCTTTGTGAGAATCTCTTAGTTAAGATATCAAATACAAGCTATTGAAGAGATCATTTCAGAGAAGGAATTGGTAAACATAGTACTCAATGGTCTTCCCAAGATGTGGGATGCATTTGCTGCAAGCATGAACACAAGAAAGGAGTATCCAACATTTGAAGAACTTTGGACTTGCTGTGCTCAAGAATAATCAAGGATCAGTGAAAAAAAGAAACCCCAAAAGAAGTATGATGATCAAACCTTCACAACAAGATTCAAGAACTTCAGGGACAAAAGGAAGTTTGTCTCAAGGAGGAAGCCAAATCAAGAGAAAGAAATTTCAGAAATACAATGCTTCAAATGTCGAAAGTATGGTCACTACAAGAATCATTGTCCCGAGCTAAGGAAAAGGAAGGAGAAACACAAAACATCAGTTGCCGAAGAAAAGGAACCTACAAAGAAGACTAAGAAGGATGAAATAGACTTCTTCTTCTAAAGGTAACAATACTCTTCTTATTCCTTGTACATATCTCGTTTGTATCGTCTCTGTACATATCTTGTATATCTACCCCTTGAAAGATAATGTATTCCAAGAAGAACTATACCTATGGAAGAAAAACAAGATAAGGATTCATATCATTAGATAATACACATGAAAGGATGAAATACGTCGAATCAATCATGAAGAGACTTAGAAGAATCAAAGACAAAAATAAGTTAGAGAAAGACTTATAACATTTTTGTAGATAACAACAAGACGGAAGCGTGGACTCTGTTAGATATAGATAGCCAATTATATATTGTAGAAGACAATAAGGATGCAAACGGAAGCATGGAATCTGTTAGACGGAGGGAGTCGATTATATGCACTCATACATGAAGCAAGGATTAGGAGGGAGCTAATCCTATGATCCATTAAACACAATGAAGTATGATAGCAGCCATGAAAGACAGTGTGTGTTCGGTTCAACTGCAGAAGAAGTCTTCTTCGAAGAGAAGACTTAAAATATCCCTAGTTGTCCATCCACATCTGTGATCCTATGATGAAAGAAAGAAATGGAATATTTAGGGAATGGAATCTATAAGAAACTCCATGGACCCAAGAGCTAAAGAAAAACACCAGGAATAACATGAAGATTCCAAGAAAGAAAGAGAAGCCATAACAACCAATCATTATATTAAGAATCACAAGATTACCAGCCTGATATGAACTCAATAAAAGAAATCAAGCAGAGGAATTGAAAGTCATGATGAAGAACAGTGTATGAAAGAATTATGAATGAAAGCATTGCGAGATCCAGAACTAGAGGTTCTCTTAGATGGAGGGAGAAGACTATGATGATTACTTGTTCTAGTACACCAGACATATCTCTACATGAGTCATTATATCATCTTCAACATCCATGAGTTGGATCTATACATTAGATGAATGCAAAGAATGTTCTCCAGAGAAATTGAATAAAGATCATATGAAGAGAAACCTCAAGACTTTGAGGCATACCATAAAGAGACCCTTGCATGTAGATAGAAGAAGACAACTTGGTGGAGAACCTCCAGTGCACAAAAGAAGCATGGTGAAGATTTTCTATAACAAAGATATTGTATCAAGATGATTACTAGGTAGACCAGATCTCATTATGACAAAAGAAGTGCCACATGGATATGTTCCAGTTTTCCAAGAATGATATACTCTATTGATCAGAGCTACATGAAGCCTTCAGAGAAAAATAGTGTTCCAGACCAAAGTACATTTGAAGCATTACATTATCTGTAATGAAGTCCAAAAAGGAGAAAATGGTTCTCCAATACATATCTCCACAGATGAGCAGATAAGAAGACATTTTGGAAAAATATGAAAGAGTTTGTGTACTCAAGATGGAGCTTGTGGAGACAACTTCCTTATTGAAAAAGGAAGAGATGACTCCTAGGTTGGGAGGGAGCACTAAAAATATTATTGAAGACATTCATTGAAAAATAGTCCAGCTTGGATAGATTCTTTCCTGTTCGGAAATTGGATTGAGATTTCTGATGGAAAGCGATTTCCCATTGTGGTTAACATGGGAAATGGTCCAGATTGCTGATGTATTATAGACAACAACTTCCCATTGTGGTTAACATGGGGAGTGGTCTAGGGTAGTCTCTCTTCTTGAGGGTTACTCAAGAAGACTGGCCCACCTCGCTGGACAACAATTTCTCATTGTGGTTAACATGAGGAATGGTATGTTTTGGAGGTTGATGCGGGACCATATTTTCCTCTTGTGGTTAATAGAGGAAATGGTCTAGACAGTCATTCCTTAGGGTTTATACATTATCTCTAGGGTGCAATTTAATTAGTGTAGGAAGAATGGCCCAGGGTGGGGAATGGTCCAGGCTCAACAATCAGGGACAAGCATTCCTTAGGGTTTAT
>SNQJ01S0017582.1:66837-79362 GCA_010110895.2 Picea sitchensis | reverse complement strand
TCTTGTTGGTGCACTATCCTTGGGGAAAGGTGCACTACCCTTTGTTTGGCTATCTAGCCTAGGGTTTGCTTCTGGAGTGATTCTATGTCAAGGTTAAGGTGCTCGAAGGGTGGCTTTGGCCTATGGTTGGGTGACAATAGAGATATTTTCAATGGTAAAACGAGCACATCCATTATATTCTAACAATTTCTTCTAGGTCATCCTCTGTGAGTTTGTAATAACTCTATAGTACTTCATTGTGTTTATCTCCACACACAGTAATATAGATAAAATGACTGTCTGTGTGGAACTTCACAAATGGCCTGAACCTGTGCAAGGTGTTCGACGTCATACGAGGGAAACTTCAATAGCCCTCTTTAACTACAAATAGTATCCATGGAACACCGAGTTCGACTGCCATTGTTTTCCCATGTCGCTCGAATACCAGAGAGAAGTCAACTTCGCGGCTAAGGGTTTAGACGACTCTATTTCAGAGAAGGTCGCACCTTCCGACATCTCCCAAGCTATGAATGTAATGAGGATAAGAAGCCAAATAAAATGGAACTTGTAGCCCTGATCCTGAGCTTCACAACCGTCTTGGTCTAATTGGTTCACTAAGTACTTTTCCCATTTCATCTGTAACCCCTCCATGCATTTTCCTGCGAGGTCAACAACAAACTTTGTGACCTGCATGGGTCTGTTCTTCTGGACTAGCTTACCAGCAATCAACTGGAAAGCAAGGAACACTGCACCATTCTAGATGGAGTCTAACTTGTAGCCTCACTTCCCCTTCTCCACATCGTCATAGGTATATTTAATATTCTGTGACAAGGTGCAGTCTACAACCTTTCCTGGGTAAAAGTCTTGCGGCTTTGGTCCCTGCAGGCTCAATCCGGTGATCCGATGGATCAATGCTAGGTCGAAGGTGACACATCTATCTAGCCACAGATAACCACCATGGGAGCTCTAAAATAGGAGCTTAACACACGCATTAACCTCCTGGTGCCTTCCGAAATGGGGTATCTTCATTACGTTCAGGATATTGGACTGCGCGAGGTCCATAGTCCATGGTTGGGGGATTATCCTCGACTTCTTCCCCTTCGTCCTAGTCAAATACTTGTGAGGGGAGAGCATGCTGAATTTATTGTGATCCCTTAGGTTGAAGTCACTGATCTTTAGTGTCGTGATCTTATCCGACTGAGGCTTACCTGTATGTATCCCCTTCGGGAGGTACACAATAACCAAGGGGTAGTCGAAGTCTCTAGGTACACTATCATGATTCACCGCACTGGTTAGAGGCGGGATGTAATTAGGCATAATGGACAGGATTAACTTCGCATTCGCTAAGCCATATTTGTGCTTGGTTCTTTTCTCATCTACAACTCAGGATGGTCTGGATCTGCGAGCAGTCGACGAGGAGGCTTGCACTCCTTGCTTCTATAAAATCTTTTTCTTTTAAGATCTCTGATAAGTTGATATCTCTATGATTATTCAGGGTTTCTTTCATTCATAGTAATACAGTCTCTAATTCTTTCTAGGGTTCTACTCTCAGTTTCTTGGCCTTCCTTAGGGTTTTCTTGTCTCATATTCATTATTTCAACCTTAACAATCATTCTGGGGCAATCCAAAACTTCATGGTCCATAGCTTTACAACAAAAACAACTAGGTCTTATATCAGGGAAATCCTTAGCAATATGGCCCGGTCTTCTGCAACTGTAACAAATATTTAATCCTCTCTTTCCCTTAAATGATCCCCAACCTTTCTTGTATTGCGCACTAGGATCATAGTAGCTAACCTGCAAAAAATTATTCCTAGGATCCTACATCCATTTGTTAGCCCAAACATTCTTTCTATGCATAGGAATAACATATCTTTCATTATTTCTATTAGATCTACCCATATCAAACCTTCTTTCGTCTATCTATTCCCTACTTTTCAGACTAGGACAAAAAATACCTAGATCCATATTTTCGAAACAAAAATTTCCACTTATCTTACCTTTAACAAAGAAAAAAGCTTTCATATCTTACCTCTTTTCTTCAGATCTACCTCTTCTCTTAGTACATATCTTTGTAATCTAAGTAGAGTACTGCGCACTAAAGAAACATATCTATGCACATAGATTTCTTTCATTTCCTCAGTTCCCAACAATCACAGTTTCAGGTCCCAACAACGGAACCATTTGTTGGCACAGGGGTAGACCCAGGGTTCAACACTTCAACAATGCACCAACAAAACCCTAAATATCGACCCTTTCGACAACATCTACGAAGTACATGAAGTCTCACCCGAGGTAGAGGCAGGGGGGTTGTAGGACTTAGATGTCTGCAACCTAGCTAGGACACAAATATGTGATTACAACACTTTAACAGAGCACTTAATAGTTATACTTCATTAGAATTAACCAGTATTTACTTCACAGATAAAACCCTAATTACAGAGTAACGCAGTATTAAAACAGATCTACACATTCAAGAATTTAACGAAAAGAAACAGTTCATATATAGCATCTTATTCACATCATTAGGCACTAAGCTATCATCTTTGTCTAAGCATACATCATTGAACTAAACATTAATCATATGAATAATAAAACAACCATAATGCACAAAGAAACCACAACGCAGGATATATGTGGTTCACCCCTAGCCCGGGGCTACGTCCACCAACTCTTATTCTCTTTATTATCTTCTGTCAAGCTTCTTACAGGCACATAACATCAAAATCCTACTCCGCAGAAGACAAGAGATCTATGCGCACCTCACCAGATCCTCCTTCCCTGAGCTAGGTCACAACACAAAGCCTTCTTACAATAAGCTTCTTACAATCACTTGCACTTAGCTTCCGCAAGTGTTCAACACAACGTGCACATAGCATTCCTATTATCCGCACTTAGCTCAATGGCCTCTCAATTGCCTTTTCCTACTTCTCCTAGATATCTATTTATACATTACAAAAATGGCCCTAAACATGGGTAAACCCATGGGCCGAAATCCCCATACCCGTTACATAAGCCCAAAACCCAAAAATCCCTAAACAAGGGGTCAAGATCCCACGATATCCGCTTCGACTTGCGCTCCACCTTCGACAGCCTGTCGAAGTCCCAAAATAGATCAAACCTGACCAAGGATCTCCAAAACTTGGTCAAGGGCCAACAAATATATATTTTTTGAAACCTTTTTGAATTTCAACCTTGTTTTTTGTAAGATCCTGGTTTATTAGAAGCTGTGATTTTCTTTTGGGTGGTGCATGCTAATGACGAAAGTGCATATTTCTAAGTTTGAGGTGGAGAAATTCAGTGGCAAGAATAGGGTGAATTCATGAAGGTGGGTAACACTTTTGTGAGAATCGGGTCTCCAAAATTATGAAAGACATTTTCTCGGCTGAACCTTTGAACGTCAAATCGAACGGTACCGTGATGATGCCCTCAATTTTCATGTACAATTTTACCCTGACGGATATTTTTCATCCGGTAATAGCTTTTCGACTGAAATATATTCTGACCGAAATAATCTTTCAGCCGAAATCACTTTTCGGCCAAAATAACTTGTAGGCCGAAAGAATCTTTTGACCGAAATATCTTTTGGCCAAAAAACGGTTTATATATTACCCGCACATTGCGCCTGCTATAGTTTTTGCGAATTGTTAGGTAGTTCATACAGTTTGGTGTTGGTGATACCATTTGTTGTTTGGTGTTGCAAGTCATTGCTGCGGGCGGGCGGACGGGCAGTCTTGTGGATGTTGGAGTAGCAGGTGGGCAGGTGTTGGTGCAATGGGTGGACGGGCAGTCTTGTGGACATTGGAACAACAGGTGGGCAGGTGTTGGAGCAGCGAGCGGGTAGACATTGGAGCTGTGGGCATGCGTACATTGGAGTTGCACGCGTTCGTTCCAAGTACATTTAGATTATAAAATTTAAATTTTAGAATTTAGAAGTTACTTTTAGATTGTTGTCAAGGCCTTATTTGGCCCTGTCCATGTACAGTGATAGGCCCAAATTCAGGTCTGTACCTGTACATGGACAGGGCTGAATATGGCCCTATCCCTTATCTTAGTAAAGGCTATGTGTTACACTATGACCATTACAGAATTTAGAATTTAAAGTATGTTTAAATTTTAAATTTCTAGTTAAAAATTAGAATTTAGAATTTATTTTTAGATTGTTGACAGGGCCTCATTCGGCCCTGTCCATGTATAGTGACAAGCCCGAATTCGAGCATGTACATGTACATGGATGGGGCCGAATATAGCCCTGTCCCTTAGCTTAGTAAAGACTATGTGTTACACTATGACCATTACAGAATTTAGAATTTAAATTATGTTTAAATTTAGAATTTCTAGTTAAAAATTAGAATTTAGAATTTATTTTTAGATTGTTGATAGGGCCTTATTCAGCCCTGTCCATGTACAGTGACAGGCCTGAATTCGGGCCTGTACTTGTACATGGATATGGTCGAATATGGCCCTGTCCATGTACAGTGACAAGCCTGAATTCGAGCCTGTACTTGTACATGGACATGGTCGAATATGGCCCTGCCCCTTATCTTAGTAAAGGCTATGTGTTACACTATGACCATTACATAATTTAGAATTTAAATTATGTTTAAAATTTAAATTTCTAGTTAAAAATTAATATTTAGAATTTATTTTTAGATTGTTGATAGGGCCTTATTCGACCCTGTCCATGTACAGTGTCATGCCCGAATTCGGGCCTGTACCTGTACATGGATAGGGTCGAATATGGCCCTATCCATTAGCTTAGTAAAGGCTATGTGTTACACTATGACCATTATAAAATTTAGAATTTAAATTATGTTTAAATTTTAAATTTCTAGTTAGAAATTAGAATTTAGAATTTATTTTTAGATTGTTGATAGGGCCTTATTCGACCCTATCCATGTACAGTGACAGGCCCTAATTCGGTCCTGTACCTGTACATGGAAAGGGACGATTATGGCCCTGTCCCTTAGCTTAGTAAAGGTTATGTATTACACTATGACCATTACAGAATTTAGAATTTAAATTATGTTTAAATTTTAATTTTTAGTTAAAAATTAGAATTTAGAAATTTTGTTTAGAATGTTGACAGGGCCTTATTCGGCCCTGTCCATGTACAGTGACAGGCCCAAATTCGGGCATGTACTTGTACATGGACAGGGCCGAATATTTTAATGGATTTTAAAGTGTTAAGTTCAACTAATTTAACTAAGTTAGTTCCATATTGTGAACTTAACGAGTTGCAGAAAATAGACAGAGGCTTGAAGAGACTTTAAACTTTAGGGAAAGACACAAACTAGCTATTCTAACTATAAATGGTGAGACCAAGGGCTAAGCATGACTGCTACATGGCCACCACTACCCTGAATAGTGCCCAAGCTGAACACAATTAGACTCTGACAACAACCGGAAATAAACATCACCATAAAGGGCCTAGTACATATCACAATATTTAATAGAACTAACAAAAAGCTTGAAACACAAAAATATGTCTATAGTAGTTGCTGCAATAGGAGAAAAATAAGTACAACTTTGACAAAAATTCCACTTCTCTGCTAATAATATTGCTAATTTAAATTTGTAGGAAATTTAAATTTTTAGTTAAAAATTAGAATTTACAATTTTTGTTTAAAATATTGACAGGGCCTTATTCATCCTTGTACATGGACAGGGCCGAATATGGACCTGTCCCTTAGCTTAGTAAAGGCTATGTGTTACACTATGACCATTACATAATTTAGAATTTAAATTATGTTTAAATTTTAAATTTTTAGGAAATTTAACTGTTTAGTTAAAAATTACAATCATGGAAACAATAGGGATAAAGTAAGTGTACAGAACCATGAATCAAACCTGTTGTAATCATACCAGCTAATTGTATAGGGTTGAACATGATGAATTAATGAGCTAATATGATATGAGACCACAACAAGCCCCGTGAACAAACTGAATTACACTACATTCTTTGCTTAGAAGTAATTCCATCATATTTGGTACATAATGCCATTGATGTTGCACTCTTATTGATCAAGGTCCTACTCCTAGTATAGGATATGAATAAGACCTATACTGGTTGTGCTCATATGTTACATGTATGCACTTCTTATACCTTTTCATATTTATGGGATTGGTTCTAACTTAGTACTAATACAAATACAACAACAACCTTTACATTCAACTTATGATACTCTACTCTCTGCGTCTCTGATCTCAACATAATATAGGGTTATGACTCATACAAGAAGATTTGTTCATGTTCCATGATGTGTAATAAGGATAAGTATAAGCATAATATAGATAGTATTGAATCCATAGTAATAACTAAGAGTAATACATAGCTAAACTGATGTGTGTTTGATATGTTGTTATCCTTATTTGAGCTTATTGTATCTCCATATTAAGCTTACATGACTAACTTGAGTTATGAACATAATCACAATCCAGTAATGTTTGAATATGATGAATGCAGTCGTATAAGAAACTTCATAGATAACGAATCTGTGTTGTATTGAGAATCATTGCCTTTGTTTCAACATAACATAGCTTAGTTCAATTTGTAATCAAGCACTGTAACCTATATAGAATAAAACCATAATCACAAGCTATGGCCTATTCCATCCATTCATGTTATCTTATCATAGCATATTCAAGCTTGGTTAACTCTATACTAGTGTAACCCAATATTCATTGCACTACTAATATGATAGATTCATTGTTTTCAACTTTATGTACTATTGATTAGGATGAATTTAGGCTTGTCCCTGTACATGGACTGGTTGTATTTGGCCCTATCCATGTACAGGGACATGCCTGAATTCGGGCCTGCCGACCCTGTCCATGTATAGGGATAATTGAAACTAAAAACTCTTGAATGATATTGTGCTTATATGTCCCATATAGTATTATTACTCTTCCGCATATTGGAAAAATTAAATAAAATTTAGATTCCCATCTCCTTGAACCAACAAAGTAGATCAACTATTTTTCCTCCACTTTTTTTCTTCCCTTTCCAAGTCACAGTCCACGGGACTGTGACTTGGCCATGGGTAGCTAGCCCTGTGGCCAAGCCAACAACTTGGACATAGGGTTGGGCCCCCACGACCAAGTCACAGTCCAAGTCATAGTCATACTTAGTCCTTCCACTACCTGATCAACCAACAACAAATTCCAATGTTAGTAGGATGTCCTTTTCAACCAAAACTACTTAAATCCAAGTACTAAACTGTTTCAGCTGAACACTAATTGCAGAATTGTTTAACAATGAAAATATTAAAAACCCAGGTGTTTGTTGAATTTTTCCATGTCCTCCTTCTTTTCCATATAGCCATATAATATATGTTTTTCACTAATAGTGTGAGTCAGTGTTTCATGTCGATCCCTGTCAACTCGACCTCTTCCTTCTTTTAAGAAATCTTTCTGTAAACGGTCTACCTCCAAGTAGCCAACTGCGGAACCCTAAAAAATCAGCAGGCTTATGCCATGGTGCCCCTTTGGACCATAGGCTTGTCTTTCCTTGATGGGTTTATATGATTTGAAAGCTTCCAACAATTCTTTGGTTCCCATGCCATAATCTATTTTAATTTTTGTTTGAATTTGGATTGGTACATAATCACAACTTTAATTAGTCGAAATTTACCTTTAGAATATTTTTAAACATTCAGATTTTAAAAATAAAAAATTGTCTTTCCTGGAAAAAACAAGAGTTTCATTTCCCTTATGCCTTGTCTGCGATTAACTAAAAGAGATGTGAGGATATTTATAAAACTCATAATAAAACAAAAATAAACTTGCATAGTTCATTCTTAACCCTCTATCTTTCGACATCTAAAAACTTATGTGAATATTTATTGAATCCAAGATTAAAATGAAATTACTATGATGTGTAATAGTTCAAAAGATTGCATTCTGATTATAAAAGTGTTATAAAATTCTGTGCATGAATGTGTTATATTGTTCGGTACAGGTAGAGGAAATCTTTATGTTTATTTTAAATTTGTTAATATTTGTACATTTATATTTATGTTTATTTAAATTTTTTTAATTAGTATTTATATTTTAGATTTGGTATGTGAGCATTTGTTCTGGTCCAGTTTATATTTAAAGACAATATTTTATTGACTGATAATAGTTCTGGTCTATTGTTCGACCACATAATTTATTAAGTTGTTTAATTCAAATAACTTTATGCATAGAAATGTATTTCGTTATTTTGGTTATATTCAAATATTATCGGACGAACATCATCTTAATATTTTTAATAAATTATATTTCTTGTAAATATAATACAAACAAATTTGTACTTCTATTTCTTTTTCTTTAAATATAAATTTGTTCTTCTATTTCTTAAAATATAAATCTGTTCTTATATTTACAAATAAATCTCTCTCTCTCTATCTCTCTATATATATATAATGGAAAAATTTTAAAACATGTATTTTTAATTTTTTTTTAATAAATTTAAAAATAAAATAGGAAGACAATTTAAAAATTACATGTTTATATGTTCAAATTATATGTGCACAGACAATAAATTTATAAACAATATGGAATTACTTGAAAATGGGAATTTGATATAGACATTAATAATTAATTTATAAACAATATGGATTTAGTTAATTTGATATAGACATTTAACAATCAAATATTAAGAATAGAGTAAGAATTTAAGTGATTAGTCAACGGTCGACCGAATCTAGTGTCTTTCACTCCAATGTTAAAGACTTAGATTCAAATGCCCTGCTTTTATGTGCATAGATAATCTCTTATTAAAATTGGTTGTGACTTGGCCGCAAGGGCCATTCCTGTGGCCACGGCTTGGCCACATGGTTGGCTCCCCGCAACCAAGTCACAGTCATTTCAAACGTTTTGTATTTCATAAAAATTTCAAATTGTCCAACTTTTCATTTCAAACGTTTTGTATTTTATAAAAAATTTAAATCTTTAGGAATTCGATTTATAAATCCATTTTTACATATGTAATATTAGATTATCATAAGTTATAAATATTGTTTTACAGATTGTTGATTCTGGAATTCCTTGTTGTACATTACTGTCTATCTTATAATTTGTAAAGGAATATTTGTGAAATATACATACAATGGAAAATATTTAAAACACACACACACGCATATATATGTAGGTATGTATTTTTTTTTTCAGTAAATTTAAAAATAAAATAGGAAGACAATTTAAAAATTACTTGTTTATATGTTCAAATTATACACACAAACAATAAATTTATAAACAATATGGATTTACTTAAAAATGAGAATTTTATATAGACATTAATAAATAATTTAATAACAAAATGGATTTAGTTAATTTGATATAGAAATTTAACAATCAAATATTTAGTTTTAAAATTTGATATATACATTTAACAATCAAATATTAATAATAGACTAAGAATTTAAGTGATTAGTATGTGCCTGAGCAGTCAACCAAGAGTAGAATCTACTGTCTTTCACTCCGATGTTAAAGACTTAGATTCAAATGCCCTGCTTTTCTATGCATAGATAATCTCTTATTAAAATTGGTTGTAACTTGGTCGTGGGGGGCCAGCCCTGTGGCCAAGTCGTGGGCACACCCATGGCTTGGCCACATGGTTGTCTCCCCGTGACCAAGTCACAGTCATTTCAAACATTTTGTATTTTATAAAAATTTCAAACTGTCCAACTTTTAATTTCAAACGTTTTGTATTTTATAAAAATTTCAAATCTTTAGGAATTCAATTTATAAATCCATTTTTACATATGTAATATTAGAGTATCATAAGTTATAAATATTATTTTACAGATTGTTGATTATGGAAATCCTTGTTGTAATAACCACTTTATCTTGCCTCAGTTATTTCTCCACTTTGATTAATGCCTATTTCAACTTCTTCATATTGTCATGAGTCTTGGTCACATCTTTGTGTGAGACATGAGTGACCTACTTGTGTAGATTTGGTTTTTCCTTGAAATTAATCTGATCAACATTTAATGTAATATATGCTTGACTTTTTAGTCAACAACTGACTAAATTTCACTTTTTTCAGTCTCTAGAACAACCAAATTCAACACTCACTTTTGATATGGCTTCTCTTCCAAACCATAGACTCTTATCATAGTAAACTGCTAAAAAAGGAACCGGTCTCCACTTTGGTGTTGCTTTGCAATTGTAGTGACCCTTTGACTAAATGAATAATTATAACAAATACTTCATTTTGGATAATAAAGTCTAATATAGAAATAAAAGAGTTTACATACTGCAAAAAACCTTCACTAGTGACATGATCTCTTACCATAGGCAACCACTCAATGGTTGGGAGAGCAACATGTTGGCTGGTCATTCACCATCCTAGACTTAAAATAACTTAGATGTGAGTAGTTTTGATGGATTAACATATGGATCAAGTGAGACTAGTACCTGAATGACCTGGTACCCCTAAAATTTAAAAATTGTTGGTGCATTGTATTTTCCAAGAACTTCCGTAAGTCAAACTTTATGAAGATTTGATTATCGAGGTGTGACAAGGCTACTAGGAAACCCAAAAACAATGATATATCCATTATAAAACTATTATAAATAGAAACAAACTTTGAAACATAGGCAATATATTCACTGAGGTCATTCCCTCAACCTCCAAAACAGATAAGCCAAAACATAGGTAGTATATTCACTGTTATAACATTGGAATATGTTATAACATATTACAATGTAATTTGTTATAACATATTACATTGTAATATGTTATGAAAAAACTGCATTAATATAGCACAACAAACAGAAAACAAACAGTGAAACATAGGTAGTATATTCACTGTAGTCATTCCCTCAACCTCCAAAATAGATACACCGAAATATGTAACAGTCGCTTTACATTGATAGAGAAGCTGATAAATGACATCAATATCTCATGTCATGAGTCTGGGTCACATCTCTGTGTAAGACACGAGTGACCTACTTGTGTAGATTTGGTTTTTCCTTGATTTAGTTAGTTAGGTAGCCCCTCGAAAGCGATCTTGAGGTTAGGATCAATGTAACCTTCCCAGAACATGGAAAGTATAGGTTGGGGACTCAATACCTTCCCGTAGATAACTTTGACATTCATTTACGATTCATTCGTTCTTCATCAGAACCGCACAAACAAACCAACCAATAGTTTAGTTAGGAAAGAGGACGCACAACCCCACTCTTGGGACTGTGGACCACCAGGCATGGCCTTCAAGGAACCAGTCTCCCACTTTGGTGTTGTTTTGCAATTGTAGTGACCCTTTGACTAAAGGAATAATTATAACAAATACTTCATTTTGGATAATAAAGTCTAATATAGACATAAAAGAGTTTACATACTGCAAAAAACCTTCACTTACATAAAAGAGTTTACATGATCTCTTACCATAGGCAACCACTCAATGGTTGGGAGAGAAACATGTTGGCTTGTCATTCACCATCCTAGACTTAAAATAACCCAACTATGAGTTGTTTTGATGGATTAACATATGGATCAAGTGAGACTAGTTCTTGAATGACCTGGTCCCCCTAAAATTAAAAAAGTGTTGGTGCATTATATTTGCCAAGAACTTGCATATGTCAAACTTTATGAAGGTTTGATTCTCGGGGTGTGACAAGGCTACTAGGAAACCCAAAAACAATGATATCCATTATAAAACTATTATAAATAGAAACAAAATTTGAAACATAAGCAGTATATTCACTGAAGTCATTCCCTCAACCTCCAGAATAGATTCACTGAAATATGTAACAATCGCTTTGCATTGATAGAGAAACTGATAAATGACATCAATATTTCATGTCAAAGCCTCATTTACATGAGCATTTGAGCTAATAGATCATTGACCCTTGTTAATGATCTATTACCCTTTGTATTTACACAAGCATTTAGTTGAAGATGATCTTCTATTAACCTTTGGATAAGATACTAGTTGAAGATGGTGATGTATTACCCTTTATATTTATACAATAATTGGAATCACCCAACCAAGTCCTGGTTGTCCATGGGGTTTTTGACAGGATGGATCTACCAAAATGATTCAGAGGCCATTTTCAGCCCCTGTATCGATGAGGTCACTAGAATAAGGCCGACAATCATATGAAAAACTCTTTATAACCACATATAAATGAATGTTTAGCAACGTCATATCATCAAATCACAGACGCTTAGTATATAAAAAGGTATGCCATAAAAATAATTCCAACAACTTACAATCATATAATACATTTTCTCTATTAATTCCCCCTCCAAGTGTAATACATACTTGTTGATACTTATTGCCATTTCTTTGTAGATGGAATATTTCTTCCATCCAACCAAACATGGCGTAAAGTTAATCGTTGATTTTCATGGATTGTGCTCCATACCTGTTGGATGCATGAAATTTGATTGCCCATATAGATAACTGCTACTCTGTTACTAGACTTTGACCCATGTACTATTGGTGGATTTACCAAGGTTATTTGTGCTAATATTAAGGAACCAAAATATATTTGAAATGGGCATGGGTAGTGGAGTTATGCATCACCCTATTATAATTGTGTCTAATAT
>SNQJ01S0017582.1:44056-58742 GCA_010110895.2 Picea sitchensis | reverse complement strand
CTCAGTCCGGAGTCCAAGGGGGTTCTACCGATGCCTCTGCATCCTCAAGGTCAAAAACCCTGCACACTCAATAAATCTGAGTCAATAGCACCTGTCTACATCAAATAGTAACACATCATGTCATCTGTCAATCACATCATAATAAAGTATAAATGGTCTAACATCATAAAAGTCCAGATCACTTGCGAGCAAGTGTCCTCAAATAATAAGTGTTCTCAGTGCGCCAGAGCGGGATGTTACAGTGTCCTCTATGCAAATTGAACAAAATCAAGACTCATTTCTTCTATCAAATGCAAACACATTTTGATAATGTTTTTTTTTAAATCAATGTATTTTCCGTGTCCCGTGTATTGTACCAGCATCATATGGGATTGATCTATTTACATCTTGGATTCCAACATACCAAATAAACCTGCACAAGACAAGAACTTCTTAACTTGAAATATCTCAAGAAAATGATTGAAGATTGACTATAAATTTGAACAGGTTCAACTAAAAATATCCTGTGTACATGTGTAACTATTTGCCCTTGACAAAGTTTTGGAAAATCTTGGTCATATTTGACCATTTTTTAGACTTCGACAGGCTGGTCAAAGACGAAGTGCCCAAGCGAAGTGGAGATCGCGGGATCTCACCCCCTTTTGAGGGATTTTTAGGTGTTAGGGTTTATGTAACGGGTATGGGATGTTGGCCCATGGGTTTACCCATGCTTAGGATCCTTTTCTAATAGATAAATAGAAATTTAGGTGACGTAAGATATAACTAGTTAGTTAGTTAATGATCGACTTAGTGCATGACTAGTTGGCATTGTGCATATTGTGTGCTGAGAACTTGCAGAGCTAAGTGAAAGTGATTGTAAGAAGGCTCTGTGCTTGAACCTTGATCGGGGAAGGAGGATATGGAGAGGTGCGCATAGGATCTCCTGTCCTATGCAGAGTGGGTTTTGTGGCTCTGTGCATGTATGAAGATTGATAGAAAATAATAAAGAAGAAGAAGATTTGGTGGACATAGCCCCACACTGGGGTGAACCATGTATATCCTGTGTTATGGTTTCTTTGTGCATTGTGGTGGATATGTTAGTAAAGTGATTTGTGCTTGGTGTTGTAATTCTTATGTATGTTAAATGAATCTGATATAATAGCTTGGTGCTTATAATGTGAATGGATGTTATATCTTCTTTGATTCTATGTGCTGAATGGATAAATATGATTAGATCTTGATGAATACTGTGTTGTTCTGTAATTAGGATTTTAAATTCCGATGTTAATGAGGGTAAAATATAATGAATGTTAATTACTAAGTGCTCTGTTAAGTATTGTGATCACAGATCTGTGTCCTAGTTAGGTTGTAGACACTTGAGTCCTGCAACCCCCCCTACCTCTACCTCGGGTGAGACTTCATTTGCTTCGCAGGTGTTGTTGAAAGGGTCGATATTTAGGGTTTTGTTGGTGCACTGTTGAAGAACTGAACCTTGGGTCTGGCCCTGTGCCAACAAATGGTTCCATTGTCAGGACTTTAAACTATGATTGTTGGGAACTTAAGAAAAGAGAAAGCTCTATGCGTAGATCTATTGCTGTGGTGTGCACTATTTTACTTGACTTGCGAAGCTCTATGCTAAGAAGAGAATTAGATATGAAGAAAAGAGGTAAGATATTAAATCTTTGTGCTCTGATAAAGGTAAGATAAGTGGAATTTTTTGTTTCAAAAGAATGGATCTAGGTATGTTTGATAGATTTTGTCCTAGTATGAAAACTAGGGCACAACTAGAAGAAAGAAGACATGAATTGAATAGATCTGATAGAAATAGTGAAAGATATGTTATTCCTATGCACATAAAGAATGTTTGGACTAACAAGTGGATGCAGGATCCTAGAAATAAATTTTTGCAGGTTCATCACTATGATACCAGTGCATAGTACATGAAAGGTTGGGAATCATTTAAGAGAAAGAGGGGATTGACTCTTTGTTATAGTTGCAGAAGACCATGACATCTTGCTAAGGAATTCCCTGGTAGAGGCTCTATTTTTGTTTGTTATAAAGTCGTTGGCCATGACGTTTTGGATTTCCCTAAAATGATTGCTAAAGTTGAAAAGATGAATATAAGACAAGAAAACCATGAGACTAATATGATAGAACACCAGAAAGAATCAGAGACTATGTTATTGCAGATGAAAGAAACACTGAATGATCATAGAGACATCAACTTATCAGAGATCTTAAAAGAAAAAGAGTGCATAGAAATAAGAATAGGAAACTTTGACATACACTGTGTCCTGGATGAGGAAACACAAATGAATATCATGACGAAAAGTACTTGGGAAATTTTGGGAAAGCCTGCTATGATTCCTTCATTGGGAGGAATAAGATTGTTTAAAGGAAAAATGATAACCCTATGTGGAAGACTTACCCATGTACCTATGGTTTCTCATGGAGCATTGATGGAAGAATAATTTGAGGTCGTTAAATTTTTTGAGAACAACGCCCCATTTTCTCTTTTGATAGGAATAACTTGGATTGAGAAAGACCAGATCCAAAGGAAAGAAGAAGAGGCAGTGCTAGAACAAAATAAATAAATAATTAAGAGATTTTATGGCTAGGAAAATAACACACTTAATCGAATAATAGGAGGACAAGTCAAAGCAACTAAGGGCCAGAGACCTAACTGTCAAAGTTGAAAGAACACAGGAAGGCTTGAAAGACCCGTCCATGTAGGAGAGAAGAGAACCTACCCCTAAAGTAATAAGAGAAGAGGTACTCCACTTAAACCCTTTGAAATACCCTCAGCAGTGCGAAGTTACTATGCTAAGAATGGATAAGAATAAAAATGGAAAGAGGAATCCAGTGACTCAAATCATAGGAAAGAAGGCTAGAAAGCTCAGCAAGAAGAAAGAAAAGTTAGAAAAATTGCAGGAAGTTCCAGAGAAGACCTCGCAGAGAGAAAGCTGGAAGAACTGGAACCTCACCGAAATAGCAAAACAATGCAAACTGACACTTCGCCATGACGAAGAAATATGACCATTGGAGGCGTCCCGACCATTAGAACAACACTCCATAATGACTAGAAACACATTTATGGCCGAAAAGATCACCATTGGACCATTGAGACTGCACCATAACGGATGGATTGAGGCATTCCTACTATTGGAGGAATCTGTTGTGAACATTATCTATTTAATCCGTCGAACATCTCATCGAGGACACTTTTGCAAATTGTGATTACCCGAGCCCTCAGAGAACTGATTATCACATTGTGCTTATTGAGACCTTGCCACCCGTTCAATTACCTTGAGTGTTTGTTTTCCTACCCAAAATATTTGATTACAAGAGTGCATGTCGAGTGAACTCAATGCAGTGGAAAAGTCTAGGGAAGAAATTCTAATAGATCTTATGGCGGAGAAGGTCATGTCTGTAGGAGAACATGCCTCATCGACAAGAGGATTGCAAGCCTCTCCATCGACTTCACATCGATCTGGACCCTCCTAAACTACGACAAAGAAGTAGTGCAAGCATCACGATGACTTGGCTAACGCGAAGCTCATCCCATCAATCCTGCCCGACTATATCTTGCCTTTGGCTGGCATGGTTAGTCGTGACAACGTCTCRAGAGACTTCGACTATACAYTGATCATTGCATACCTCCCGAAGGGGATACACACAGTTGGATCACAGTTGGCATAGATTCTGAGGCTCAATATTAGTGATTTCAACTTAGGAGATCGCAAGAATTATGGAATGCTCATGGATAGGCGCATCATCGAGGTTACCTGTGGTTGGATAGGCGCATCATCGTAGATCAGGCGGTGATCCATTGGATCAATGGACTAAGAATGCAAGGAATAGACCCTCAGGGCTTTTACCCAGGGAAGTCTGTAGATCACACCCTAGCGCAGTGAATAAAGGACACATACTGTGATGTAGAGAAGGGGAAGCGAGGCTAAAAGGTATCCTCCATCCAAAATGGAGCAGTGCGCCTAGATTTCCAGTTGATTGCTGGTAATATTTTCAGGAAGAATAGACTAATGCAGGTCATGGTGTTTTTTGTCGAAGTCTCAAGAAAATACATTGAAGGAATGCAGATGAACTGGGCGAGCTATCTCGTCAACCAGTTGGAACAAGATTGTTGCGAAGCGTAAGACTGGGTTTATGAGTTTCACTTCAGCTGGCTGCTGATTCTCATTGAATTCGTTCACTACCCTAGCTGTGAGGTTCACTACCCTTTGGTACTCAAGCGACATGGAAACATAATGGCAATAAAATGCAGTGTTCCACACCTATTACTTGCAGCCGAAGAGGGATATTGAATCCTTCCCTCGCATGACACTGAATACTCTGCATAGTTTCACGCCACTCGCGAAGTTCTACACAGATATGCACTTCATTTATATCACTGTGGATGGATACGAACACAAGGAAGATCTCCAGCCCTATTACAAACTCATAGAGGAGGACATGGAAGAATAACCAATGAATGGCCTGTATAATTCCTTGTCCTAGTCGAAAAGACAAAAATCGTAGACCTCGACCTCATCGGAAGTTTTTTCGTCACTCAAAAAGAGTATGATGGACCTAGCAATAGCATAAAGAAGAAGAATGAAGAAGTACAAGAAATGAACAACGCATCCAAGGAAACTACACCAGAGTCACCATGAGGAGGAGGCGATGAAGAAGTAGATCAAGAAGAGAATTAAGGGGAAGAAAACAAATAGGAACAGGGCGAAGTGACACCGCCTAAAGATACCCTTACAGAGACTGAGTCATCCAAGAAAAAAAATGTTTCCCCAAAGAAACCTTCAGCACGAAAGAAGTCATGATCCAGTAAGCCCCAACTACAGACCGTGCTTACAGTAGATGACATTGATCTCATCACCGCCGTTGTAATAGACACTTCATAGGATGTTTTGCAGCACAACGAAGAAAATCAAGAGACAATGTATGTCAGTATTGAGACGAAGTTAAAAGAGGTACATCAATCCCTCTACTCCAACTGCGCAATGTCTATTGTGCCATCATCATCAGAAGCTATAGAAGTGGGAGATGAGCTTGCTCAACTGCACAAATTAGCAGATGTAAGAGAATCTCACCTTCATTATGTCCAGGAGGAGAAAGAGAGGGCCACAAAATCATTAATAAAGAAAAGGAGGAAGCCCTAGAGCAATGTATGATTGCACATCATGAGAAAGATGACCTCCAGGCAAAGTTTGCATAGGATAAAGCGCAGATCCAGAAGGAAAAAGAACAGTTGCTCGCAGAGTAGATGGGAGTTAAGGAGGCAGTCACTAGAGCATTTTGCTCTGTATCAGGCCTAACACATATAGAAGAAGAGACAATGGAGAGCCAAGTGGGGAAGCTTGCTAAAGCCATTCAATAGCTTCAACAAAGAGTAGCAGAACTAGAATTATAAGTAGTGCCAAGCACTCCGCAGGAAGTGCGAGACCAAAGGGAAGAAACTGCCCAGAGTGCAGTCGAAAGAATCGAGGCATTAGTTCTAGAATGCAAGAAACTTACTAATCAAAGTGCGCAAACCTACGAGTGCCTTGCAGAGGACCTGGAACTAAGAACATTAGAAGCCCAACTCCAGAAAGAGATGTAACAAGCATCGACAGTGAAAGCGCAGCTGAAACTACTGTCAGCGGTCGAGAAGATGAAAAGGTCACAAGAGGTGTGCATGGTCCAAAAAAAGGTCAATGCCATCCAGAGTAGAGTCATGGAGGTGACCTAGAGACTCTAGCCAGTGAAGGATGAAGCCTACATACTTTTTGAAGAGATCGAAGGACGAGGTGCACTGTTGGAAAAAATGATCACCATGATGGAACAACAATTGGAAGGACCGGTCACCGAGAACGTCATTTAGGAGTTCGTCGAGCAGGAGGCTCTGGCGAACCAGCAAGTCGAGGCAGCTCGAGCCAAGTTCAAGTATTTTGAAGTAGAATTTCCCATATCATAGTGACTTGGGATGAGTCACAGGTGAGTGTTGGGGGCTTATTGGCCCTTGACCAAGTTTTGGAGAATCTTGGTCATATTTGACCATTTTTGGGACATCGATAGGTTGGTTGAAGACAAAGCACCCAGGCGAAGCAAAGATTGCGGGATATCGCCCCCTTTTGAGGGATTTTTGGGTGTTAGGGTTTATGTAACGGGTATGGGATGTCGGCCCATGGGTTTACCCATGTTTAGGCCCCTTTTGTAATATATAAATAGAAATCTAGGCGATGTAAGATATAACTAGTTAGCTAGTTAATGATCGACTTAGTGCATGACTAGTTGGATTTGTGCATAATATGTGTTGAGGACTTGTAGAGCTAAGTGAAAGTGATTGTAAGAAGGCTCTATGCTTGAACCTATCTCGGGGAAGGAGGATCTAGCGAGGTGCGTGCAGATCTCCTATCCTATGCGGTGTGGGTTCTGTGGCTCTGTGCATGTACGAATATTGACAGAAGATAATAAATAAGAAGAAGAGTTGGTGGACATAGCCCCAAACTGGGGTGAACCACATATATCCTGTGTTATGGTTTCTTTGTGCATTGTGGTGGATATGTTAGTAATGTGATTTGTTCTTGGTGTTGTAATTCTTATGTATGTTAAATGCATCTAATATAGTAGCTTAGTTCTTATGATGTGAATGGATATTAGATCTTCTTTGATGCTATGTGATGAATGGATAAATGTGATTAGATCTTGATGAATACTGCGTTGTTATGTAATTAGGGTTTTAACCTACGATGTGAATAAGGGTAAGAGATAATGAATGTTAATTACTAAGCACTATGTTAAGTATTGTGATCACAGATCTGTGTCCCAGCTAGGTTGCAGACACTTGAGTCCTGCAACCCCCCCTTCCTCTACCTTGGGTGAGACTTCATCTGCTTCGCAGGTGTTGTCGAAAGGATCGATAGTTAGGGTTATGTTGGTGCGTTGTTGAAGCATTGAACCCTGGTTTTGCCCCTGTGCCAACAGTAACACATGTATATATAGACACACCTACACACATCCCTTGATGGATTATATTCATGGCTTTGCGCCATTTTGCACCATTCAACAAATTTTTCAGCGGATTCAAATCGATCGGCATGAGGGTTCATCTAATACCTTCGAAGTGCTCATTTTACACATGCCTCTGCACCGTCGTGCTCTCCATTTCCATGACCAGTCTCAAAAAAATTCCAACAATGTGTAATGTTTGATTTTTTATGAAGACGACATAACCAATAGAATGATCGTGAATATTTGAACTGACCCACACACCCATCTGACCATATCCAATGTCGATCGAATCTGATTTCATGTTCTTTCAATGAATTATAAAATTGATCAAAACAATGTTGTACATAATGTGTGTCATGTGCTCGATCGTCACTTATATAAAAGTGATATTCTTTAATAACATGTCGATTATCGTTGGTGATTTCTATGTTATCAAGAATCCGTTGAGCATGTCTATATAGAACATGGAAAAATATTGTGACTTGATCAGAATGATAATATTCACTCTGTATTTAATTTTGTGTAGCGAATGTGTAATTATCTGCAAAATCAACTACAAAAAAAATTGTCCCTGGTGGAAACACTTCATAGGATTGTTTTAATTGTAGGTCTTTTCATCGAGCTCTATGTGAATGCTTGGTGTATTTATAAAGTTCTTCCTCAATCTTCTTCAAAAAATCTATCACACATATTTTATCTACTATAAAATCAATCCTTTTGGAAATAACATTTGAAGAATGTGGAGCCGTGCTATTGATATATTCATATCTCTTCCAATTGACTATTATATTAAAAAATTATTGATCATTAATATCAATATGATACTTTGAGTGAAACAAACTTAGATTTCCACAACGATCACATTTCTTTCCAGCAACACATTTTTTTTTGTAAAATAAATCATCACCTTCTCTTTCACATAGAATTTCAGATATAAAAGCACGGAATGTGGAAGGAGGAGGTGAACTTGGCCATAAAGTTTTACCAAAATAAAAAAAAGTGTCTTAATACAACTCAAATTCCACATGATAATGACAACAACAAATGTCACGAACAATGATGGGTCTAACAAACCATGTTTTTTGTTGCACAAATGTATTGATGGAAATTTTAACTTCTTTGTGCTCTTCTTTGAACTTATTGAACAATTCTATTTGTGTCATTGGAAATATATGTTTTGGATGTTCTTCATATTTTTTCTGTTCTATTCTTCATCGCAACACATCCCTTGTATGTGGTGAAAAAAAATATTCTGCCAACCAACAATTACAGGCCAATTCTTTAACATTTTCTGCAAGTCTATCTTTGTAGGGTTGTCTAGAAATCACTGTCCAACAATCCAATTCATCATTTGCAATTGAAATTTTCTATGTTTGTGCAATATTTTTCTTGACGTTCCCATCGTTTTTTCATGTAGTGTGTCAAACGATATTTTATATTGCTATATGAAAAATTGTTGTTTGTATCGCTCTACATGCAAGACTGACATCTTTTTTTCGATATTTTCCAAAAGCTTTTAATACACTAGTTATATTATCAAAGACATTTTGTTTCACCTTTGTATCTTTTGTCGACTTTTGAATACCCAATAATGATGTAGCTTCTTTTAACTTTCTTGACTTTATTAGACAGAGTAAAAGTTGAGCTTGTACTGTTACTAATTCATCTTTGAAAAAAGTGTTATACATATTCTTAGTTCAATATCTTATATAATGCTTAGCTTTTTTCTTCAAAAAATATAGCTGTTACTGAGCTAAGCTTGGTCAACTTMAAAAAATTCCAGAAATTATAATATTCATCCATTAGATTCAAAATTATATTCATAATAAAATAGAGTCTTTGTAGATTGTTGCAGTATATTTTGTTTGTTAAAAACATAAGTTTAATAATAGATACATTGTTGGAGGAAAAAATAACTCATTATCATTCCTTTCATGTTTAAGGAACATACTGTTAAACAATTGTCAAATTGACATATCAAATCTTAACAATTTTTTTTTGAAAAAGAGTCATTGGAAAGATAACAAAATTCTTCACAAGTTTTGTTTTTACTGTAAAGTGAAATTCTAAATAAAAAAAATATTGTTGTATGTTGTAAGTTGAAGAACTTGTGAAAATACATTTTTTTCCTCATAAACCAAGCAAAATAGATACCCATATTCATGATTTCAGCCAATAGCTTTGCGCTATGGAAGCTTAAGATGTGGGATCTACTTGTGCAACAAGGATTGCAAAAGTCCTTGGCTGGAAAGTCAAATAAACTGGAAAGCATGACAGACGAGGACTGGGAGGATCTAGATGCAAGAGCCCCCAATACTATTCGTTTGTGTCTGGAATATGAGGTGTTGTTTAACATTGTTGAAGAGAAGACAATAACAGGTTTGTGGACCAAATTGGAGAGTTTGTATATGACAATGAACTTGTCAAATAGAATCTTCTTGAAGAGGCAGTTGTACAACTTGCAGATGAAAGAAGGTACGAAAATTGTTGATCACTTGAATGTTTTCAATACTTTGATTTGTAAATTATCTAGTATGGAAGTAAATAACGAAGATGAGGACAAGGAGGTTACACTACTGTTTTCGTTTCCTAAGTCTTGGGATCATCTGGTCACAACTATGTGGTTTAACACAATAGATGCCATTGATTATGACATTGTTTTGGGAGATTTGTTGTGTGAGGAAATGAGGAGAATATCCAGTAAGGAAGCCTCAACAACAGAAGCAATGGTGGTCAGAGGTCGATCTACAGAAGGAGGGAAAGATTATAAAGGTACAACCAAGTCTAAGTCAAAATACAGTAAGGGTAAGGAAAAATGTTGGTTTTGTGGAAAATCTGGGCATCTCAAGAAGGATTGTTGGAAAAGACAACAAACATCCAAATATGACTCCACAAAAGAATCAAATTCAACTACGGGTATGGTTGATGAAGTTTTTTCAGTCTGTTGTGTCTCTCCACCTGTGTTCACATAGAAGGTGCAGGGCGGTGATGGTCGATTCACTGTGAAATAATAAAAAAAAATGTATTTACTTTGGAGTTGTAAAAATTATTGATTGCATGTAAATGGACATATGTCTGTAAGACTTGGATAGGCATGCATACCACTGGTTTATCAAGTCACCTATGAAAAGTATAGACATAGATTTAGGTAGATTGAATATGTCTATGGGGGGAATGTATGTTGGGTTAACCTTGACTCGGTGGAGTTAATGCGTTAAATATGTTTTTAGGTCAAAGAAGGTGGTTTTCCAGGTCCATGTGTTTTGGGTATCTCATGGTATTGTGTCCATGGGTTGCATGTAATGAAGCCTATAGAAGGCTTGGTGAACTCCATTGTAAATGGGCTTGGAGGTAAGTGGTGAAGGTTTACTTGGCCAACTTGGTCATATTTGGTCAAGGTTTTTCGAATGCAAAGTTGTAGGTGGAGCAATGTGTCCAGTTTAGAAAGGTGGGTCTCTAGAAAGGTTGATGTGTTGGCAGGACAATCAAGTGTTTAAGAATATATCATGAAGGTAAGTTCATATCCATGGAACTTAGAAAGTATTGCAAGGAAGATGGGATCAAATAGGCATGTTTAGTAATGCCAAGTTGCAACAATACTTGTGGACAGAAGCGGTTGTGCTATCTGGTAACTCGGTCACCATCAGTTTCAAAAGACAGGGAGATTCAGGAAGAGGTGTGAACATGTCATCTGGTAGTTACTCAAATGTGAAATTATTCGGTTATGATGCTTATCTTTTTTATCAGTAGTCTAAGTAGGACTCAGATCAAACAGGTAGATCTTTGATATGGTGATGATGTTAAGGGGCGCAGACCATGGGATCCTACTACCCATAGAATCATCATGGATAAAGATGCAATGTTTGATGAATCTCCTTTTATAAAATCAAACATAGTAAAATATGAAAGGTTCAAAGCATGACTGGTAGCATAAATGTATTTGGGAGGCATTGATTTCCATGATAGTTTCTCATCAGTTGTTAAAATCTTGCTTCTATTCATGTTGTGTTAGCATTGGTTGTGATAGTACAACTAGATATTATAATTGTTTTACATGGAGTTTTTGGGATAAGGGGATGTATATAGAACAACCAGAACAGTTAGTTAATAATCGCAACAGAAGATTTATTTGCAAACTCAAAAATTATTGTATGGCCCGAAGCATGCTAGGCAAATGGTACAAGATGTTTGATTCCTTCATGGTGAGCCAAATTTTACAAGAAATGAGTATAACCATTGTGTTTATGGTATATCATTATCTTGGTGTTATATATTATGTTTGTTGCAAGCACAAGCATGGTTGAGGTCAACGGGTTGGCTTAGTTGGTTAGGATGTTTGTTATGAAGGATATGGGAGCAACAAAATAAATCTTGGGGATGGAAATACACAGAGACAAGAAATATGGTAAGCTTGGTTATCACAACAAAAGTATGTGGTGAAGATACTCAGGAAATTCAGTATGAATAATGTAAAACTGGTAAAATCCCTTTGGCTTTCTATTGTAAGTTCTCTTCAGGTTTATGTCTTAATTGATGAAGAAGAAAATGGTTATATGTCTCAAGTATTATATTCTAGTAGGAAGTTTGATGATTGCGATGGAGAAATGGTCAGCATTTCACATGAAGTTGGTGTTGTTAGTAGACACATGGTAAAACCAGGTGAAGACCATGGAAATGGGTGCTTCAAACATAGAAGCACAAGTATCACCTACAGTGGTTGAATTGATTTGGTCTGTGGTTATGATTTATGAGATTTGGAAAAGTACATCGGTTTATTAGACAGGTTATTGATGGAGACAGAATGGTGCATACTGGAGTGATTGTGCAGGCATGTTCACATAAAAATATTGTTAGAGAAGTCGTGGAGCTATGATGGTGTTTGTATTCTCTTGGATTGCAAGAAATGTGATGAATTAATTAAGGTCATGATATATCAGGTAAATTGTTGTCAAGGTGGATATTGTTGGAAAAATGCCAATGAATTTCCCCATGCGGTCACATGCACATGCATGCAACTATGTTAATGCACATGCATGTAATATATTTATGAATTGTTCATGTAACTATGTGATCTATTCATGATCAGTTTGTGTAACTGAAAGATAGATGTTATATATGTGAGCATACCCATAGAGGTGTGAGTGCAATGTGTGAAGAGTGTGAGAGAAAGTTGTGTAGAGAGCAGAGTGAGTGTGAGGAGAGGATGATTGTATGCTTGAGATTGGATATTATAATTCTCCCTTGAATAATAACAATATCGACTATCATTGCTCATGTTTTTTTCCCTCATTGGGTTTCCACATAAATCATTATGTCAAATTGTGGGATTGTTGTGCTTGGTTTAATGCGTGTTTGATCTTGCTTGTTTATGATTTATTTTATGATATGTTTTTGCTTCCACTTCCCAACATAGACAACATCCTGAGAACATTTACCACTTGGCACAAACAAGTCATATCATGAGCATCATAAATACCTGAAATCATAGATATTTTAGGGGCTAAATTTGGCCATTGGGCTAATTTCCATGGTTTTCCCAAAAAACGTTTAGACAATTTTCATTTTTTTCTAAAAACAATTTTCCCAAATTCCATAGAATAGAATTATTTCACCTTAAAAATTGCCAAAATTTTATAGAAACTATACACAATCATTAGAAATTTTAATATTTTTGCAAAACTATGTTCAAACATTTTACATTTTTCATATTAAGGACTAATAAGATTAGCCCAGGTTTCTACATTTTAATATATATTTCCATCCTTAAATTTATCCTTTCCTGAAATGAATGAATATGTGGAAAATACACTAGGAAGAATGTTTTTAGCAAGTGAATAGTTGTCAATTATTGTTTTTCTTCAGCTTTTGTGTGGTTGACCATCTGCCACAGAGTTCACTCAATGATCTCTGATGCAAATTCCTCACATAAGGAACATGCCCTCACACCACATGATGATGATATGG
Organism: Picea sitchensis; assembly: GCA_010110895.2. NCBI lineage: Eukaryota > Viridiplantae > Streptophyta > Pinopsida > Pinales > Pinaceae > Picea > Picea sitchensis. Next base: position 45,797 of record SNQJ01S0017582.1, on the reverse strand, counting down.
AGATATAGTCTATGCTTTGAATTTGTAACGACCACTTTCCCAGAGAGCTTAGATGAATGTGCACCAACATAATCACTTGGATAAGTTCCAAAGATAGGTGCCAGTTCGCTCATGGTGAAGTTCATAACTTAGCCTCTGACTTTCACTTGATGGAGTTCATTCAAACTACTTTGATGTGCACCAGAAGAGTTTCCATCAACTACTCTAATGAAAATAAGAGGAGTTCCCATCAACTCCCTAATTCAAATCGGATGAGTTCATATCAAATCCTCTGATGCAAATCGGAGGAGTTCCCATTAACTCCTCTGAAGCCTAAAAAAAACTATTTTTCGTAAAACAACCATAACTTTTGACTCAGGTGTCCTTTTTGTGTATTCTTTATACCGTCAAAAAGGTACTTCTGATATCTACGACTTTATTGTTATAGGTTTTAATAAATTACTAATATATTTCCTTAATTTTTCAATATGAATATCTGGTATCCTGTTGTCATCCCCATATAATGCACCACCTCAATCATGAGCAGACAAACTAGGAATTGAATATAGGGAGGCTTACTTGATATTTCAAGTATTGAATGCCTTAGTTATATTCATTCTAATGATTGTTTTTGATATTTTATTTGGATTTACTCTCATTTATTGTATGTTGAATGGTGTCAAGTACCAAGCGGAGGAGGGTCACACTCAGGATTCTCACGATGCAATCTATAGCTAAACATGATGAGGGAGAAATAATGAAAGATGTAGTAGTGATAGGGAAGCAACAAAGAAAATATCAGGAAAATGGATAAAGAGGAGATCTATAAAATCCATGATGATCTACTATCAAACTCGATGACAAAGAGGTTCCCATGCTCGGGCCAGTCTTCATGATGTGTGAGGCACATATGGCTAAAATCCATGACGACCCACCTGTGCTAGGAGAAAAATTCGAAATGCAATTATTGTATTTGTTACTCACCATCACAAAGAGGATAAGGACAAAGGTTGGAATACAAAAGGTCACAGAGGGAGGAGAAACAACAAAGTTCATATTGAACCTCATTAAATACTAAAATTGTTCCCAAATAAAGGTATTTTGGCTCTTCAAACATATCCAGGTGGATATTGGTGGCCACCCACCTATTCTAACTGGCTCCTCTTGATAGTTTTTAGTTCAAAAAGTTCTTCTATACTTCTTTGCAATTGTGGTTTTTACACTTTCAGGGTTGTCTGAAGCCCTACACATCTTCCAAGTGGATATTTCTGGCCACCCACCTAATCCAACTAGCTTAGTTTGGAATTTTTCATGCCAGTACATATTTTTATACTTCCAGGGTTGTTTTAGGGCCCTAAAAAATGTTTCTTTGGATTTCCATAATAAAACTATAGACAAAGTCAAAGTTTTATGGTGTAATGTGTATTTCTTGAAAACATCTTTCCAACGGGATATCACACGCCTAAAACAGAGGTCGTATGAAAAGGTTACGACCCCGAGAAGTTGAGGTACCAACTTACCCATCGAGACCCACATAACTTTTGGGGTTTCACCTCCTAGGGTTAGGTTTTTGGATGTATATGGTTTTAGAATTCGTGCATAATGTTAAAAAGTCCTTTGGAGCCTCATTGTAATCATTCTTCTCAGACAAATGCATGTAGCAGCCACATCTCTTCTCAGAGATAGCTACCACCATTCGAGCAAGTTGTTTCATTTCTGCAGTTTTACAGTTTCATCCTATTTCATTTATTCAATAGAAGTT